>JAVLUX010000033.1:11567500-11802500 GCA_032164185.1 Moxostoma hubbsi
TTATAAAAGCTGCAAATAGCAAATAATCAAGTACGCCTCTTTCATTTAAATGAATGAATGAATTGATGGTGGAATTACACAGTATATCTCAGAATTCTATTTTAAATTATAAATGTGGTCAATAGTAGTTTTTGATCAGCATGGCAGCAGAACAGGTTTCCCACAAATTGTCTCCTGATCTATGAATCAAACTAGTCCGAATCCTTTTTATTCATTCTATTGTTAGTGAGAAACTTCCTGAGTAGGAAAGCTATTAGGGACTCTTAGCGGAAACCTTTTACTCTGAACAAAATAGCAATCATACACAAGGGTATTTTTGTCAAAGGATTGCTTCCTTGAAACTTCCATCAATTTGTTAAGGCCCATCAACCTTCATGTTGTAGTGAACAAATGTCCTTATTGTTTGAAAGTGCTGACATTGTGACTGTTTGTGCTAGTGACACTGGGTCAATATCTATCATTTACAAATTCTGACAAAAGCCTCCACATCATTTTTCACAAGTTCTTAATTTGACAAAACGCTGTTCTTGTAAAAGTGACCAGGAATATAAACATGTCCATAAAGCCCAAACCTTTTTTATAAACATCAATGACTCCTGATTGTTGTATATTAATTGACTATTGTCCATTAATTAAATAGAGACCTAAGCAGAGTCAGTAAAACATGTCAGATTTCATAAATTTGTATTTATTTATTTTTAAGTACGTTTGAGAACTTTTAACATCATCTTGGGTTGGTTTGTTTGGCTTGCATGGTACCAACCAGTGGTGTGTTGGCTGTCTGGACCAGGGATGTATAAAGTACTCAGAAATACTTAACTGAAAGTATAGATACTGAGTGAAAGTATCTATCCAAAAACATACTTGAGTGAAAGTAAAAATTATTTGCATTAATTGTACTTAAGTATTATAAGTATAACAACACATTTTTTTCAAAATAATTTTTATATGGCATGTTGTACATAACACTAGAGGCGCTAAAACAACGTCTTTCTTTCACTCAAATCATGACAAATTATCAGTTCATAAATCCTTACTTCTCGCTCTGTTTCTCACACAATTACTATCTTATGACAAATAAACATAGCACACGACCCATTTTAACATTTGCATTATATAAGCAACTACATTTAGAAGCTTGTTAAAATGTGATCAAATTGTGCGGTTGCTCAACTGATAGAGGATCGCACTTATGATGTAAAGGACTGGTGTATGAGTCCTGAAGAGCATGCAAGTTGACATAGTGTCATATAAGCACCAGAAAATGCTCACATTTGCTTTTTCTGACACTAGGTTTATGACACAGTTAGGTTCAAGTTTAGGTTTAAGGTTAGGGAGGTAGGTTGTGTTGATTTAAATCTTGATAAACATTAACAAACGTTTTGGAGAACATTTCACTCACTTTTAGCACCACTCAGTTGACATCCCACTTCGTAACTACCCTGAGATGTGTAATGAACCACATAATTTGTATTCACAGTCACACAATGTTCGTTGTATGGGAGAAGGTACTCAGGAATTGTGATGTCAGAACACCCAGCCCCTTGACACAGAGAAAACCCCAAAAATTCAAAAGAAATTGTGAAGAAAGTTAGTAATGTTGTTGGTTTTGTGAATTGTTTTCTGAGGGCTACCAAACTTTGCTGTTGAGCAGATGGATGAATTCAGTAAAATTCATAATTAATATTTACTTTGATTATTTGTATTATTATCATTATTATTATCATTATCATTGCTGGTTTTATAGTTATATTATAATCAATAGTTGCCTAACAACAACTAATAATTCAGCAAATAGGGAGTAAAAATTCTTAGATATGATTTAAATACAAGGCAAGTGTAGAAATAAATGATATGTACACATTTATTTACAAAAGCCTTTTGGTTTTCTATTGTATATTTGCGACGTGAATGATGATTTTTGACTTCATAACTGTCCAATCTGTTGAAGTAGCAAAAATAAATAAATAAATAAATATATCAGTGTTTCTCACTTGATGCTCATAGTTTTGAATAAATACTCACATTCAGTGGTCACACATCTGCCTCTGCAGATGGTCAGAACTCTACACAGCTGCCGTGTGCAGGGTTGCATTTTATTGTCATTTGTTTCATTTAATATTTAGTCCTTTAAGATGGAAAACATTTATACATATAAATGATGTGATCCAAAGTGCATTTGAACAGTGGTGAAACACTTTCTTATGATGTGTTACATTCATACGAGCTGACAGAGAATTAAGTTTGAAGTAAGTCTGAACAAAGTTTGGAGCAGAAGAAATAGAAATAAACCTTGTGTAAATTGTCAGCTTTATGCTAAGCTAAAATGCTATTTCTAGCATTTTACATACACGTTACCAGACACATCATAGTTTTTTTATAAAGAAAATTCATGTTGGATCATAATTTCTTTTTTCTAGTTAGATCTTTGATATTAGGGCAAAAATCGCATTCTTGATAATAATTTTGTATTATTTTCCTGTAAAAAATATCTAAAAATCCTTAAAACAAGATCAATTTGATTAATCTTGTTTTAGAAACAACACTGCATAACATATTTTGGTTTTTCAGAGAATGTATTTTTAACATGTGTATTTTGTCTTACTGTACTTGAGTTTTTATAGTAAAAACAAGTGAAAAAATCCAGTGCTGAAGAAGTAATCCAAAGTATTTAGAATACGTTACCGACTTTGAGTAATCTAACAGAATACGTTACAAATGACATTTTACAGCATGTACTCTGTAATCTTTAGTGGAATACATTTCAAAAGTAATCCTCCCAATCCTGGTCATGCAAAACTCAATTTTTTATTTTCATTGTTGATGGTTTTTGAGCGGGGGGGATCGCCAATACTAGATTGCGCAACATCAAAGCCCAGGGCCCCCCCTGGGCACTGGCCCCATTGGCCCAGTCGGTAATCCATCCCTGCCTCTGGTGTGTTATGTGTCATATTTCAGATGCAGTGAAAAGGTGGCTTCAGTCCAGTAAGATGAAAGAAAATTATCGGCAAAAATGTAATGAGTACTTTTCAAATTGTAAGGATTAAAAAATACAATTTACTTTGGAAATGTAATTAAGTAAAAGTACAAGTATTCAGTTTTAACTGCACTAAAGTAAAGTACAAATCCCCCAAAATAATACTTACAGTAAGTATATTACTCAAGTATTTTATTTAATCACTTTACACCCCTGGTCTGGACTGGGGTCAAATGCCAAGCCCCAGAAATACTTACCAGCAAAATACTCCGCTTTGGCAGTATGAAACCCCAAAACACTATCTGCTTCCTGTCTTAGGGCTCTACTGACACAGGCTGGCACACACAGACACACAGCAAATTCACCAGTGTTATAATTCCAGTGTTAAGGCATTTCAGAGTAAAGTGTTGAGATTCCAGTTAGATTTTGTGAGATTAACATTATTCGGTGTTAGAAGCTGGTAGCATGCACTCAAAAAAAGAACTGGTTTGAACTGACTTGTTCTAGTTGTATAAACTTAAAGGCATTTTGTAAGACTAACTAGATCTAATCTAGTCTAATTAATAAGATCTAATTAACTGTCTTATGTTGAATTAATTTTATTAACCATTAGTATGTGCCAGGTGAGCAAATGTAACAGCAGTTAAACTGTAGTATGCCAGTTAGTTAGCAAACGCATATAGAGCTAAACAGCACTCGAATCAAACATCACTTGAAGTAAAAGTCCATTTGCAACTTAAGAACTGAACAAGCGCCAATCTTCACCACAGTGGTAACTCCAAAAACTCCAGCCTTACAAACAATCCTTATAATGCCAATACAGGACAATATTAAACATGAACAAATCTCATCCTATTATTATCTTACTCAAAAATGCATAAAATAACACTTAAATTCAACATTTGTTCACCCCATCTAGTCACCTGCAAAGCATGCTGGGAAATGGAAATCCCCTGCCCAGTTTCATCAATGCTACAAAAAGTATTCATGTAGTCTTAAGTAAACATTTTTATACATTTGATTGTATAGTACAAAATGAAATCAAGTAAAGACAAATTTTTCTAGAATTGTGTCGCTTTATTTTCAACATCAGGGCATTTGGGCAGTGATGTGTAATGGCTGGAATTTCAGACGCCATATTCCCTTGCTTCGCAGAGAGCAGCTACTGGTGAGTAGAGCTACTTAAAAGTTTGTATCTTATATACAGTACATTATATATCAAAATCTTTGCATGTTATTTTAATAATTTCAGATACAGCTACAAATTTACAATAAAAGGATTATTTGTTGACATCATCATTGGCTACCTAGAAGGCCTGAACCATCCAAAGATGTCCTTGACCATTAATTTCGGTCATTAAATTGTAGTGTTAAAGAGACCGTTAGTGTATGTGGGTATTTTATTTAGCCATTTTTCTCATTAAGCAGTAATTTATGTTGTGCGGGCATGTTACGGCAACTTCCCGCGGGTGCCTTAAAAAGTGGGAATTTTGCGTTGATTGCACCACATATCTGTCTCCGTTTAGGCACATTTGAGTGAACTGTAAGCAGCCACACAATCTTAGAATCAGGTAAACACTACCATTTATTATTTAATGTTGCAAACTGTCCAGTATTATCCGGCAAGTGTCATATTTTGGCCGAAATGAGTGCCCTTTTTCCCCTGTATACACCGGACGCGAGCATCGTGTCAAAAGTAGAAAGATAATCAATGAAGCTGTGAGAGTAAAGATGCCACTCTCCTTTTTGCACTGCACACGAGGTCGCTAAATCTCGCTACCCCTCAAAACAAGACAATTAAATGGTTTGAGCGTTTTCTTCGACACGTCCAGCGTAGACAGTCTCAAGCCGTTGTCATGCGTGCCCGGTGTAGCTAGACAGTGGGTTAAGCAGTTTCAAAAGACCATGTTTCCTAACACGCATGCAATCCTGTCGAATGCTGAAATGTTGAAGGGAGACCCCCCTCACCGGCGACCGTGCAAACCCAGTGACGATTAAATTGCCATGTAGAAGTTCACGAAATACTGGTAGCTTAAGCATAAAGCATTTACAAGAAAGTTACGTTTTTAGAAAGTTTCATAAATATAACAAATTTATTCACCATATTTGATTCACAAAAAATACATTTAAGCATACATTAAATATTTGACCATTCATTAAATAGTTGACCAGATATTCATGCCAATGTTTGTAATTTGAATCCACTTAAAGGTGAATTGCAATAAAAAGTTTTTTATTTTTCCAACTTTACAGATAGGCTACTCAAGGATTCAGCCTCCTTTTTGCACCAGAAACAGCTGCCAAACTGCTTAAAATGTGGCAGACTTTCTAATAATAATAATAATAATAATAATAATAATAATAATAAGACAAATCATCAGACAAGCAGTGACTTCTTTTACAAGTGCATAAACGTTTGCCAGAAACCAATACATTGCTGAATCCTAGGATGTGTCCTGGTACAATGTTAATACCAAATTTACATTTGTTTAATGTGTTGAAGCATTCTTAATATTTAACACATTACTTAAAAAGTATAGTTACATATTCACACATTGATTACAATACTTGCTGAAATATGAAAAATAACACTGAGTTACAACTCGATAATGTAACTCATGGGATTTAGTTTTTTCCTTTGTCTTTAGCAGCATACCGTCTTCAGGAACCAGCAAGCAGACAATCAACAGTTTTTGTAAGACTGTTTGCCTATTTACATACAAAACATTAACTTTTTTTCACAAATGGAGACTACATTTATAGAACACTTTCATCCTGAAAAACAAGATTGGTCCATTACAGTACTATAAGCCATTTGAAATTAAATTGTGTGGAACAGATTCACTTTTCTATGTTGTAACAGTCATTTGCTTTGTATGAGTGTATTACTTGTTACCTCATGCAGTCATATACAGTGCATTTTGAATGCCCTGTAAAGAATTGTACAGCGTGTAGAAAAATCAAATGGTTTTTTTCAGGTTTAGTATTTTGGAGTGGTTTATGGAGTTTGGATGGGTGTTTAACTATAACATGGAATACCTACAATATTATAATGTATAATCACCATGGAGTATACATTTAAAATTGAGCACCAACTGCTATTCAGTGCTACTTTAACTCTGGTTCATGTGTTAAATTAGAAGTTCTTATCTACTCCAATTTAGTGTCCTTATACTTCATACTGGTGTTAAAAGTTTACTCCTAAAAGTTTGTCATTTAACACCATTGCAGTGTTCAAAAGTCAACACTTTAGAACGTCTTTAACACTTTTCTGGTAGTTTCCATATAAACACTGGGAAAGTGTTAATTTTAACGGTTTCAATTTTGAAATTACGCATTTCACATTTGCAGTACATGTAGAGATATAATAAAACAAGTAACTTTGAGACCACTACATAAAATGTGGTTTTCAATGACTACACAACAGTTAAACCAGAGAAATTAATTCTGTCTTTTTTTTGTGTGTGTTTAAAATGCAGCACATAAAAAGCCAGTATTATAAATGTAAAATTTTTTTAAGGTTTCTTTATAGTCATACAGCTTTGCTCCTTTTGTAAAGATTTTCACACTTAAGTCCCCGTTAAAAGAACCCAACATCAACAAATGTAAAGCGTAAAATCAGGTTAAACCTTTGAGAGCCTGTATGTAGATTTACATTAAATGGGAAGATATAAACCAATATCTAAATGCATAAATTTTAGCATGCTATCTTTATTCAAGACTGTTCTAAAAGTGATAAAAGTGATAAGATAATAATTAGCTTAAAATATACTCTGTAGTAAACGCAGTCCTTGCTTTATAGAAGCTCTGCAGGACGACCACTGGTCACCCAGTGTGAATAGACACTCATAGAAGCACAGCAAGAAGGATTAGCAACAGCATCTGTATTAGCAATATCAGCCTCTGGGGCATTAACACCAGACATAAAGGAGCCTGGAGTAGACAGGAGACTCTCCTCCTTAACAGCCTCATGCGAGATTGAGGCAGATGGGTAAACACCATTGATGATATCAGGAACCGATGCATCAGGACGGGGAGGAGTTGTTGAAGCGATGCCCTCCATTTCAGCAGTGGGCTCTTGGTCAGCTGCAGGCAAGGGAGGGGTCATCCCACTGGCCACTTTCCTGCGTATGGCCCTCACTGTTATGGGAATGGACATACAACTGAAAAGAAAAAATGGTTTCCAGAGTACAGACAAAAATTTGGTATAGGATCAGGCAAATTGTCCACAGTGATTCTCCGGTTGAATGTCTTTCAGTGTTCTAATTAATGAATTGGTGTTCTAGAAATCAGTCCATTGTGTTAAATATGGAGTATGGTTTCCATCCATAAAGGCTATGCAAACAGACTGGTCATGTGTTTTCATGAGCAACAAGTTATGGTGATTAAGCGTTAGTAAGTACCGCATAAGGACTCTGGATATGTAGTCATCTAGTTTATGATCCATGAAATTAGGCATCAGAAGTCTGCAGCTCACCTGACGAGAATCTACAACCGTCACCATAACTGGAGAAGAGAGCAATACATGACATTAACACTGCAAATATTACACATTTTTAACTTATCACAAAGCAAATTGTTCACTTTGTTGAATGATTTTGTTCTGCATTTATACCAATTAACTTCACAAAATGAATACATCATAATATGCCTGACATTAATCAAATAAGCCTTATAAAATGGATAGTTCTGGTCCGGGGATGATGATTGATCAATACAGTGTCTGAGCAGTGGTCATAAAACAGCCGTTCACCTGGCTACTGTGTATATATCCTTGCACCTGAAGTCAGGAGCAAACTTCTAACAGAAAAATGGCACTTGAAAAGGAACATTTTGGTTCAATACTACTTAAATCAAAGTTATGCTACAAATGGTACAATTGAGTTTATTACAAATTAATTGACTTTTACCTCCTGCTTAATTAAATACAGATGGAATATGCAAAAGGTCCTTACGGACAGCCAGGTTGTTGCCATCTGGAAGACTGAAGGTAACAGAAAGGCAGTGGTCTGATTCTGGAATGACCTCGCATTGCAGGTCAAACAATGAGCCAGCATCTATATTAAAAGTGAGAAGGCAATAACTCCATCTTAAATTACAGTAAATGCCAATGAGAAGGCCAAGAGAATATTTTGCTAGTCTACGGACAGCTGAAGACATTGATAAGTCTCATTAATAACCTATGTTGTGGTTACTGAGACAGCTCGCCAATAGGACATTGATAGCAGATTGATGGCGAAGGATTTCCAGTAAAGCAGGGACGTGGCTAGGATGAGAGAAGGGGACTGTGTGAATTTGGGCTCCCTTCCATGCCTCATGGTCCCATTCAGCCCCAGGAAGCACATATCTGTAGCACTCAGAGGCAGGCAGTGTCTGAGAAATGTAAAAGTAACCATGGTAAAAAGGACAGAACAGACCGGTACAATTAATGTATGAGTGCTTCTGATGTACCAAAAGAAACACTGTGCTAGCAGCAAAGAATGACAGGTACAACCCAATACAAACAAATCTAGCCCAACAGCAGCCAGTAATGGACAAAACTTCAGTTCTGGATATCTCATAAGATCTCTGCAATATAATAGCCATCACAGCTAACATAGTTCTTTAAGTATAAGATAATCTTAAAAAGATGTAAACATACCACAATAAACTGAACCCCCTCTGCCCAGGACATTTTGGGGTTGTTCAAGCTGGTGCTGAGCTTCATGAGAAGCTGTGGTAGAGGCTCCACCTGCAGGGGTGTTTTGGGTATAACACAATCTGGACAATATGCGTTTATGTTAGGAGTCTGGTTACCAAAATCAAATGCACTTCATGTTATTGCTTGGAAACGGTTTTATGGAATAACAAATGTTCTAATAAGTGTTTGCAGTTTGTATTAAAGAGTGTTTTACAAATCTGTGTATTATGGTCAGTGGCTCTAATGTTGACACCTGTAATCTTGGCCATTTTCTCAATGAAGCATGAAAGCATGGGTAGTGGTGGCTGCAGTTTGAGGAGAAAGGAGGCAGGCAGTAATTCAGAGCATGATTCAGTGAGTGGCTGAAATATCGAAAACCTATATGCAAAAAAAAAAAAAAAAAAAAAAAAAAGTGCTTAGGAACTCACAACTTGAAATTGGTGATCAAATATTTTATTTCTTAACCCAAACATTGAAACACTATAATTAATGCAAACATCAAATGACACAAAGCTCAAGAAACCAGCTGGTATAAAACACTCCACTGGTACACACCCAAATGAGTCGACCTGGGGAGGAGAAGGGATCAACGATTCCATCTGCAGCCTGTGTGAGGTGTCACTGCTCCCCACTGTTACCAAGGCAACCTGGCCGTGACTAACCTCACCTATATGGAAATGAATAGCCTTGCAAGCATAAGACTTCTGCAGCAGTAAAGTCCAATGGTATCATAACGTCATCATGTAGTTACATAATCAATGCATAATGTAATTTGAGACATAATACAAATAAATATAAATGTTAAGAATTGTAAGTATAGATCAGATGTAACTTTGAGACTGCTTTTTAATACCGGTGCTTGACATCCCCATCAGAACATCTGAAGGACTTATATAGTACTCTATTCTCATTGGTGTTCCTGGGAGGAGAAATAATGACTAGATATTTAAAATAGAAACATGCAATTGGAAAAAAAAATATAAAAAAAGAATTTTGCATACCCTCTTTGCATGGCTGGACATTCCCAATCCTGCCATTCTGAATAAGGTCAATTTGAAGGTCACTTCCTTTCAAAGATCTATATTACAGGGAAAGTATATGGCCATATACTTATTTACTCTTTGCTTTATATGACCATACAGACCTTCATTCTGCAACAGGTGTAACTTCACTCTTTAGGCTGCCCACACCTTGGTAAATGCGATATCTTGAAAAGATCGCATTCCAGGTGCCGAAGGGAGGAGTAGATTTTAATCTTCACATCACTGCAAAACAATAATCTTCCTTAGACTAATAATAATGATGGTTAATCCATAATCAAATAGACAAAGCAATACCTGTCTCCTGGTATATTGTAAAAAGAGGCAAGTTCCTCCAACTTCAGAGAGAACACTTGAAATTTCTTCATCCTGTGTGGACCAAATAAACCTTTTATACAGACCACACCCTAAGCAACTTTAAAATAATTTCAAAGGTGTGGAAGTTGATCCATAGAGATCAGAAGCTTCTACCTTAGCAAGTGAAGTAGAGATGTGCAGGACTATAAAACACATAAGATGCATGTTAACAGAGTTTAGTGAATCTCTTTCAAAAACTCATGAACATTGGTCTCACCACAGGAGCTTCACCGTGATGGGCCACCCTCACATCTTCCACTTTGCCCCCTGGCAACATCACCACCTCAATGTAAAACATGTCTGCTGTCAGATAACACACAGTCTCTGTGGGGCTTAAGTGTGACCCCAATCTACAAAAAAAAATAAAAATATTTATATATATATATAAATATATATATATATATAATATATAATTGTTTGCAAATTATATGTGTGGATAAGACCATGACAATAGGATCTGAAAGATTCAATTTAATACTGATCAGTGGTAAGACTCTCTTCACCAAAGACAGAATGTTCAACTGTCATTGAATACTTTCTCCTGCATGCTACCCATGACATTAACGCATACATTTTATTATTTAATTTTTTTGTAATCCAAGTTCAATATCAGAGTGGTTGATGTGTGAAGAAAAAAAAATAAATAAATAAAAAAAAATATATATCAAACCCTCTTTGTTTGGCAATCATCTCCAGTCTGGACACCATGGCTTTTAGGGAGGACACTACAGACAAAATACATAAACACAAAAGTTTAAATGTGGTAGGCTTGTAGAATTGCAGCGCACTGCGCTGTGAAAAGTAACTTACCATTGAGTGCCTCATTGATCTTCTGAAGACACTTTGTGATTGGCTCACAAACTTTGCTGTCTGCTTTCGTTTTGCCCTGTAAAACAAAAAACTTCACCTGCTTGTTTTCTGTTTTGATCATTTTTCATTTCGCTGGACAGGGAGCAATTGTTTGCATATTATTTTGGCACACTTCCACTCAGACCACAAGAGTCTTGCTCAAGTTCCACATCTGGAATTGATTTTAAAGGTTATGCATGCACATGATGGCAAACAAAATGCAGAAATCTGATGGTCAGCTGTGTGACCTAGGTTAGTATTGAAGTAGTTAGTTTTTAACTTCAACAACTGGCCCAAACTCAATCTGTTCCATATGATGTCATCTGATTAATGTGCATGTACTGCAAGCATTATAAGCCATATCAGGAAGTCTAAAATGGTTCTCCAAAAATGTTTCACATTCATGTTGTTCCAAACTGTATATTTGTTTAGCTGCTCTGTTCCAATTAAGTGGATGGGGATTTATACCACAATATACAGCAAGGAAAAAATGCTGCTCAATTCAAACAGGCAAACGCATCATGATTGGTCATGAGGTATGCAAGAACCAAATATATTGGACATCATTGATGTCAAACCTGGTGCTAAATTTTTTTAAAGCACACAAACCCCAATCAGACTTGAGCTTTGGTGAAGAGGAAGATTTTTAGTAAATAACGCAAAACTTATTTCTGTATATTTCTCACAAAAACTAAAATGTATGGCTACAAAACACTACAGTTCACAAGTCAAATGGACTACTTTTCTGGTACTTTTTGTAGCTTCAAAGACACCATATGGTGCGTTCAAGTCATGTCGGATTGATCGTATTTACGAGTTGAACACACATGAATGCCAACACAGTCATAATTAGGAGTGAGAAACTTGAATTTACAAGTTGGGGGTGTCTATTTCAGAATTATTGTGGAACAAATTCAGTTTTAGTTGAGGATTTTAACAGTGCAGTTTAGTTTACATGTTTTGTACTGTTAATGACAAATAACGATAAAACTTTACAGAAAATAGGAAATATTTTGCTGGCTAATGCAGCAACAAGCTTTTGCAACAAAACTACATTTCCCATCAATTTGTGGCCACTCAAGAATGATAAAAAGATGTAGATAAAATGAAGTGCAAAGCCATGCATTAGTTGTGTAATTTGTTTTGTTGCATTTGTGCTAAAAAAATTAAAAAAAAAGCTTCCCACCAAGTTTGTAACTACAAACTTCAGAGCACTTTTACTATGCGGCTTGCCAATTAAACAAGAAGTACAAACTTCCCAGGAGGACTTGAATGCACCAATACACTTCACTTTCATTATAAGAAAAAGAACAGCATGAACTTCCATCAAGTAGATATCCTTGTTTTCTACTAAATTCAGGCTTGGGATGACACAGGAATGAGTAAATACAGAATACATTTTTGGGGGGGTTATTCCTTGAAGATTGTTCTCTTACCATACATCTTCGCACCAGCTGAACGGTCTCATTCCAAGATTTATCAGCATATTTGGACTTTAGGTCAGACATGGAATATTTGGTCTTCATATTTACAGGACCTACATAGGTGGGAAGCAAATATGCGATTTAAAATGGCTGCAAATATGTATTTAACTGAACTTCTCTCTTTCTTCCCTGTGAATATTTCCTGTATAAGTTTGATTTGATTACCACTTTCTTTCTTGGACTCCATTTTGTCAACACAAGTAATTCACTTTGGGCTGTTACTCAGAAGATTTTTCTAAATATCATCGAGAAAACCAGACATCACCACAAAAAACCCCACCAAACTTTCACGAGAAGCCTTTAAATATAAGTGTTCAAAACTGTTCTTTCTACAACACAAAGAGATTTTCGCGCCTAGCGCGTTCTAATTAATTTACCGCCATTAACGGTGGCGTCGCGTGCCTCTAATCAGCGCACGCTACATGAATCTTTTGGTGTGGGAGAGGGAACGCATGCGCAGACAGCTACCGTGAGTTTCCCTGCATGGAAAACCGAAGCGGATCTGTGACCCGCCTATCGGGATCTTCATCGGCGCTGCACGCCCATGAACATTAACTGCCGCAACACCAAAGATCACAGAAACTGGCTCATACCGCTGTTAATACTGACGGATGTGAAGTTTGAGGGCACATTTTGATCTGGGTCTGATAACACTACTCAATGTGGTGGCTGCATTAACAGAGAGGGAAAGAGAGAGATCAGGAAGAGGAATTCCCCCCTTGAGTCCTTGTGTATCTGGATTACCTTCAACTGAACGAGTAGGCACAAAGGTAAGATTCAGATAAACTGATCTTTGTGAAGGATCAGGAGAGATATTTAATAAATGTCTAATATTTTAATGTCTGTTGGGGTTCTAATGTTACGGTCAGACTGTCTGCTAAAACATAAAAAGCTAATTAAGTCATGCAATGAGTGTGATGATGGCTAGCCAGGCGGAATGTGTGTGTGTGTGTGCTTGCCCGCGAGAAGGATGACCCTTACAAAAAGTACTTGGGCGGTACCATGGCATTGTGATAGTTTCGGATGGCAATATGAAAACATCACAACAATAATCATTATTGCCATTTATACACCATACTATTTATGTTACACTGAATATCATAAAAAAACTAACGTATGTCTATCGTATACTACACGTGACGTGCACTAATAATGAATATACATTATAGTCATATTATGCCTGGCTTAATTCTTAGATGTGTTTATGAATCATTCAACCCTTTAGATTGATTTGATTGATTGAATGATTGATTTCCCTGAAAAGTGTGATCACGCTGTTGCACTATCAAAACATTGATCTGTTTGTTTCAGCATCCCTAACAAGCCGGCACAGCAACAGTGGCTTAGCCAATGGTGTAAGTTTTGAGTGGGGCTATTTGTTTGTCTGACCAATGGAAGATGATGCAGTGTTTAGGAAACCTGTTTGAATATGGTGGTATTTCCACAATAGAGTGTTACAGTCCATGACCACTTTTTCAGCCGCCTTGGTTCCGGAAATATTTTTCCCATTATTTTTTTTCTATAGTGATTACATAAAGCACTTCATCAAAGAGTTATAAAATATGAACCAAACCATCCAGGTCTGAGGTGAATCACAACATTATAAACGTTGTTTGAAGAAAAAAGTACTTGAAAATCAGACTAAAAGTCAAAGGTACAAACTATGTACTTTATGTCTTTTAATGCTGGAATGAACTACAATCCCATGAAGCATTGCGAAATACATAATAAAATGAAAAATTATGGAATATTTTGTTTTTTATGTTGTTGATTGCAAGTATAAAATCAATATATGGTAAGTTTATTGCAAAATATTCAGATAGATATGGATTAGGGAAGTGCCAGGATGGTCGAATTATCGATTAGTCGTCCAACAACCACAACAAGTCGATTAGTGGAGTCAAGTAGTAAAACATTTTTGGTTGTGGTGGTCTTAATGGGAGACACATTTCTCAAATTAATTGAGACACGCCACTGCTCTCAGAGTGTTTTTACATGATGATAGCTTGCTGTGCTTAACAGTGAATAATAGTCATCACAATTAAAACCCTGGCAAGAAGTTTCAAAAGTTTGGTCTTTTAATGCGCTGTTGTTACAGCAAAATGTCAAAAATATTTTTTTTTTAAGATGATCACTGTCAGATGTTAAATCCTCTTCTGTGAGTAATATTCCCTTATTTGTGAGGAGTCTTTTTTTTTATTCTGTTTGACACTGCTTAAAGCTGCACTACATAACGTTTTGCTCTCTAGTGACATCTGGGGTTGAAACTTAAAATTGCAAGCAATTTGCAGAAGAACACATTACATCAGTCGTGTTTCGGCACTGCTCTTCTGGAGGATGAATCTCATGATTTTAGCATGGGAGATCTTCAGAGCTGAATCATAATGTGCTACTTTCATGCTGATATTATGTTATACATTTAAATATTTAAAACTGAAATATTACTTGCTTATAAAAAACACTTATTTATATATTTTGAATGAATGAATTTTACACTTATAGTGCTTTTCTGACACTACACTCAAAGTGCTTTTACAGGGGTAACCACCTCAATCACAACCAGTAGATTTGGCCGGGCCGTGAGTGTGCTTTGTGTTTTATGTTGCTTTAAGTTGAATATATGTCATTAAAGTTCTGTTGACTGTTCTGCCGGTTCCTGCCGCCTCCTTGCCCATCCTGCACCTGTTACATTGGTGCCGAAACCTGGTAAGGAGGAGGGATTCGCTGTCGTGGCGTCCTCGCTGCTGCCGTCTGCCAGGGGAGGAGCCGTGGCCATCTGCCGGGGGATGGAGGATTCACTGCCGGAAGTCCAAGGAACTACTACAATCTGCCAGGAAGGGGAGGAGCAGTTTTGTCCACCAGGGGCCAGAGGACTTGCTTCCATCCACCCGGGAAGGAGCGACCGTCGTCCGGCAGAAGAGGGAAGAATGGTTGAGGACCAGGCGATAGCGTGTCTGGGGACCAGCAAGCAAGTTTCTCTCTCCTCTCTCTCTCTATCTGTGTGTCTCGCTCTCCCTTCCTCTCTAGCCTCTCCCTCCCCTTGTCTCTCCCCCAGTTTCCCAGGAGGCAGGGGGACCACCTGCTGGCGGAATGGCCGGAAGGGCAACGTCTACCCTCCACAGATGGGGGGGGGGGGGGGGGTAGGTTAGTCTGGATGGCGCCCTTGCCTGAATCGAGAGGGGGAGGAGTGTGACAAGGAGGAAGGCATGAGGATGAGGATGCGCGGCCAGCATTGAGTCAGCTGATCAGCAGGAGAGCGAGATGAAGGGGAGACGGAGGTGCCAGTTTGAGAGAGAGAGAGACACACACACACGGCTGCTGAATTAATGTCATTACATTTCTGTTGACTGTTCTGCCAGTTCCCGCCGCCTCCTCGCCTACCCTGAACCCATTTATGAGTTCAATGGAAGACTTTATTATTTTATATTAGGATATATTGTACAGCCTCAGTTGATAATGCAAATGAACCATAATACTTTAATAGTATGTCTGTGCAATGCACACAATCACACCATAAACTAAAAACATAAAACAAGGATTCAGTAACAATGGTGATCAAATATACTTTATGAAACATAAAAATATTCTGCTTAATTATGCAATATAACTATTAAAAGGAGTTAATTTCAGAAGTCTTAAATATAAGTAAACATGACACTAGGGCTGAAACGATTAGTCAGTGTTATCGACAAAGTCAACTAAACAAAGTCGACAAAAATTCTGTTGACGAATAGTCGTTTGATCTCAATTAACGTAGCATGAGATTAAACTGTAATGATGATGCTCCATAGGAGCTCCTACCACCTTGCACCTGACTGAGGAGAGGAAGGAAACACTGCTCACAGTCCAGATGCATTTAAAACTTTCCAAACAGCTTCAGATGATGTAGATCACAAAGTACGAGATAATTATAATGCAAAAATACAAAATAAGTAAATGGAGAAGCACTCTCATTGTGGAATATGTCAAGTAATTTTTATTTGTATAGTGCCTTTCACAACATGCATCATTTCAAAGCAGCTTTACAGAAAATCATGCATTAACAGAAAATGATACTGTAATATCTACAGTGCATCCAGAAAGTATCAACAGCACTTCCCTTTTTCCACATTTACACATGTAAACAGCCTTATTCCAAAACTGATTAAATTCATTATTTTCCTCAAAATTCTTCAAACAATATCCCATAATGACAACGAAATAAGTTTGTTTGAAATCTTTGCAAATTTATTAAAAATAAAAGACAAAAAAAAAATCACATGTACATAAGTATTCACAGCCTTTTCCATGACACTCAAAATTGAGCTCAGGTGCATCCTGTTTCCACTGATCATCCTTGAGATGTTTCTACAACTTGATTGGAGTCCACCTGTGGTAAATTCAGTTGATTGGACATGATTTGGAAAGGCACACAACACACTAGGGCTGGGATAAACGATTAATCTAGCGATTATTTTTTCAATGCATCGATTAATCTAACGATTATTTATTTTTTTCAGTCCGATTCGATTTCGATTATCTCCCCATTAATTGACTAATAGCAATTTATACATGTTGATTTACATATCTGAATGAAAAAAACATGAATTCCTTAAAATTGCAATATATGTTTATTGCTCTTAAAATTCCAAAATAAAAGACTATGCAAGTGCAAAATAATGCATTCTTAGTCAGAGGTAGCATTCAATAAAACCTTGAAGCCTTGAAAACACATAGGCCTAGCTTACTGAAAAAAAGTGCATCTTGTAATTCTTCTTTCAGATTAAAATAACAACAACTTGATGTCTAGCATTCAATAAAAAAAATAAAAAGGTCACCCAAAATACTTGTTTAGAGCAATTGAAAGAATACAGTAACCAATGTAAACTTGAGGGCTTTAAGCTAATACAGAGAGTGCTTTTCCAACAAAAAATAAATAAAAATTAAAGCTGCAAGCAGCGATGACGGGCCCAAGCCGGTGGCACCGCAACCCTGGTGCCTTTAGTTACCGGGCTCATTTCCACTTGGTGGCTTTCGGAAAACAAAGGATGATGGACACAGCAACAACTCAAAAATATAGCTGCAAGCAGCAATGCGATTCCTCCTCAAAATGGCAAATCATTTAAAATTGATCAATAGAGGGTTGGGGTTAAACCCTCCCAATGAAAAAATCCAAAAAACATGTCTTTCTGTCTGAATCCTAAACTAAACATTTTCAGTGTACAGGAAAATCCATCATGCCGGACCTTATGGATCCTGTAGGGTTTTTTGTTTACAATGAGAAATGAGGTATGTTCACCAGGTTTCAGAAAAACTAAATAAATGGGGTGGAAATACAATCACTTTGAAAAATTGACATTTGGGCATGGCCTGTACCGCCCCCTAAGGGCGAATGTGAGCCATTCTTGGTTTGTAGGTTCCTGTTGGCCTGTAGTATTAATGTACCAAATTAGAAAGTATTTGACAAAAAAATGTGCAATTTGGGAATGTCCTTTAGCACCCCCTAAGGGCAAATGTGAGACATTCTTGGTTTGTGGATTTCTGTTGGCCTGTAGTGTCAATATACCAAATTAGAAAATTTTTGACCATAAAATGGGAATTTTGGGCATAGCCTGTAGCGCCCCCTAATGGCGAATATGGGCAATTCTTTGTTTGTGGGTTCCTGTTGGCCTGTAGTATCAATGTACCAAATTAGAACATTTTTGACCAGCAAATGGGAATTTAGGGCGTGGCCTGTAGCGCCCCATAAAGGCGAATGTGGGCCACTCTTGGTTTGTGAATTCCTGTTGGCCTGTAGTATCAATATACAACATTAGAACATTTTTGACCAGAAAATGGGAATTTTGGGCATGGCCTGTAGCGCCCCCTAAGGGCGAATGTGGGATATTCTTTACGCAGTACTTCAGAGTGATGTCATCTTGAAGTATATATATATAGGTCTATTTCTAACCCACACCTATAATATCACTTCTGAAGGCATGGATTTAACCACTGGAGTGGTATGGATTACTTTTATGCTGCATTTATTTGATTTTTGCAGCTTCTGAGTTCTGATCACCATTCAAGTCATTGAAAGGTCCAACAGGGTTGAGATAATCTTCTAAAAAGCTTAATTTGTGTTCACTAGAAGAAAGAAAACAATACACATCTGGGATGCAATGAGGGTGAGTATACGATGAGAGAAATTTATTTTTGGGGTGAAAACCATTTGTAGGCCTACTTTTTATTTACTTGGAAAATTGTTACTGTCTCTTTAAGAGGATTTTAAACGCATTTCATTCAAGGCACAGTCTGTGCGGCTTGTTTTAGTGAGTTTAATCTTTTGAGAACTGTGAAGTCTCATTATTTTCGTGCTGTTACATCTGTATTCATTTCAGAGATTACTTGATTGAGATTGTGAAACTACATACAACCGACAAACCTCCATGAAGATGCGAGTAAAAATGAGATGCCTCGCGCTGTCAGACACAACGCTGATAATCATTCTCGGAAGTGTTGATACTAGATTTCGATTCGCGATTTCTTCATCAACTGTTTATGTTCACTTGGGACAAAACAGACAATATATCATGTAATTTGACATTTTGTAGTATGAAATTGTCCGTTCAAACGCAAGAAGAAGCGAATGCGATCTCTCATCGGGGCTCGTGCGTTAGACGCGACGCATCTCGCGGTTTCACACAAAACTGCTCACAAACATTTATTTGAGTTGTTTTGTCATTTTTTTCCAGAAATAACTAGCAATACTCCTACAAATAAATGCTTCGTCACTAAAACGTTTTGACTTTCTATAGAAAATATAGACAACACACGTTCTTACCTTGCAAAAATCGCCTCAGTATTTAATTTGAAGCAGTAAATCCAACACTGGAGTAAATCTCTCGTGATATCACCTTTCCATTGAAATGAAGGAAGACGGTGATGACGATACAGTTATTATTCTTGCCCAGTAACCCCTTAACCAATCACATGTGCCTTTAGCTTGTATTGTCATGAGTATCTGGGCAGACTTCAGAAATAAAATCGGTGATCGGACGACGATGACACTGAGACAGGAACCATGGGAATAATTGTTCCCAAATTTGAACGCTCTGGCTGTAAATGGTTAAAGGTTGTTAAAAATTGTATCCTCCACTCAGTTGATGTATATATTGAGTGGGGACACATTGTTTGCCTTTTTTCTGGGATTCGACTGCAAAAGAGCTCAAGCAACTGTTGAACTCAGTCCCTGCCCATTCTGGACTCAGACCTGTTGTAAATCATTGAACAATGAGGCTTGGATGCCATCTATTGGACATTTCTTGTAATTGCCACTCAGAGAATGAACAGACAGTGGATTAAACTTTAGTTTTTTAGGCTTTAGTTCTTTGTTGTATTCACCTGCTACGGCGCGTGTAACATTTTTCTGTCAACTCTGCATACAGGTGAAACTCGAAAAATTAGAATATCGTGCAAAAGTTAATGTAACCCATACTATGTTGAACACAAGAGGGCAGTATAGCCCTATGTATTACTTCACAAGACCCCCTCCCTTCCTACTCCTCACACACAAAGTCTTAGAGAGTGACTTGCAAAATTCTGACATTTTCTCCACATTCAAACCAAAATATCTGACTTTCTGTTGGTCGGAGCTAATGACTGTAAATTAGAAAGTTGTCCGGCTTGAGGAGAACTATATCAATACCAATTTTTGTACCTGTAGATGAAACTAACCCCCCACTTTTTTGTCAAAAGGTGGCGCTACTGAGCCCCTCACCACACCCATTTCTGAAACTTTGCACATGTCTACTGGCTAATAAATGTGACGTCTCTGTCGAGTTTCATGCAATTTCAAGTATGTTAAGAGTCTCAAAAGCATCAATAAAGAAAAGTAAAGTTTGAAGTGTTGCCACGGCAACAGTATCTAAGATATCAATAATCCTTTCACAGGTCTAAATCTGCCGTGTGTTTACATTATACACGTAAAGTTTGAAGCAAATCGGGTAAAAACAAGAGGGTGATTTCAAAGCATTTTGAAAGTGACACACTTCCTGCTGCCAGTTGGTGGCGCTATAACTTTGACTCACAATAGTCACATCCATGTGATCGGCCTCTTACAACGAACACACTGCTGAAGTTTCATCAAGATCTGTTAATTTATGCAGAAGTTATAACACACTTCCTGTCTCACTTTTCTCGCCATAAATTTGTTTCCTCGCCACGGCCAAACCGTTCGAGATATCAAAAATCCGCTGGCAATTTTTCATCCTCAATGTCTTGACTTCATGCTGACTGAGATTCGTGGCGATTAAATGATTTCTCTAGGAGGAGTATTTCAAATTCCATTGTATACGTTTTCCAAACAACCCTAAATAGCCGACTTCCTGTTGGGCTGAGGTAAAAAGTAAGAGCATGAAGTATATATGAAACGATGAGATCTATATGTGTACCGACTTTCATATTATTACATGCAAGTGTGTTTGATTTATGGACCATGGTTTCGGACCCCGTTCCAGGGGGCGCTGCTGAAACCCCCTGCCACGCCCGGGTACCATCTTCAGCCCAGCCCTGATGGCCGCAGGTTCTGACCCGTGTGCAAAGTTTCAAGAGTTTTAGAGCATGTTAAGGCCCCCAAAAGTGCCCGAATAGTCGATAAAATAATAATAATAATAATAATAATAATAATAATAATTAAAGCTGCAAGCAGCGATGACGGGCCCAAGCCGGTGGCACCGCAACCCTGGTGCCTTTAGTTACCGGGCTCATTTCCACTTGGTGGCTTTCGGAAAACAAAGGATGATGGACACAGCAACAACTCAAAAATATAGCTGCAAGCAGCAATGCGATTCCTCCTCAAAATGGCAAATCATTTAAAATTGATCAATAGAGGGTTGGGGTTAAACCCTCCCAATGAAAAAATCCAAAAAACATGTCTTTCTGTCTGAATCCTAAACTAAACATTTTCAGTGTACAGGAAAATCCATCATGCCGGACCTTATGGATCCTGTAGGGTTTTTTGTTTACAATGAGAAATGAGGTATGTTCACCAGGTTTCAGAAAACTAAATAAATGGGGTGGAAATACAATCACTTTAAAAAAATGACATTTGGGCATGGCATGTAGCGCCCCCTAAGGGCGAATGTGAGCCATTCTTGGTTTGTAGGTTCCTGTTGGCCTGTAGTATTAATGTACCAAATTAGAAAGTATTTGACAAAAAAATGTGCAATTTGGGAATGGCCTTTAGCGCCCCCTAAGGGCGAATGTGAGACATTCTTGGTTTGTGGATTTCTGTTGGCCTGTAGTGTCAATATACCAAATTAGAAAATTTTTGACCATAAAATGGGAATTTTGGGCATAGCCTGTAGCGCCCCCTAATGGCGAATATGGGCAATTCTTTGTTTGTGGGTTCCTGTTGGCCTGTAGTATCAATGTACCAAATTAGAACATTTTTGACCAGCAAATGGGAATTTAGGGCGTGGCCTGTAGCGCCCCATAAGGGCGAATGTGGGCCACTCTTGGTTTGTGAATTCCTGTTGGCCTGTAGTATCAATATACAACATTATAACATTTTTGACCAGAAAATGGGAATTTTGGGCATGGCCTGTAGCGCCCCCTAAGGGCGAATGTGGGATATTCTTTACGCAGTACTTCAGAGTGATGTCATCTTTAAGTATATATATATAGGTCTATTTCTAACCCACACCTATAATATCACTTCTGAAGGCATGGATTTAACCACTGGAGTGGTATGGATTACTTTTATGCTGCATTTATTTGATTTTTGTAGCTTCTGAGTTCTGATCACCATTCAAGTCATTGAAAGGTCCAACAGGGTTGAGATAATCTTCTAAAAAGCTTAATTTGTGTTCACTAGAAGAAAGAAAACAATACACATCTGGGATGCAATGAGGGTGAGTATACGATGAGAGAAATTTATTTTTGGGGTGAAAACCATTTGTAGGCCTACTTTTTATTTACTTGGAAAATTGTTACTGTCTCTTTAAGAGGATTTTAAACGCATTTCATTCAAGGCACACTCTGTGCGGCTTGTTTTAGTGAGTTTAATCTTTTGAGAACTGTGAAGTCTCATTATTTTCGTGCTGTTACATCTGTATTCATTTCAGAGATTACTTGATTGAGATTGTGAAACTACATACAACCGACAAACCTCCATGAAGATGCGAGTAAAAATGAGATGCCTCGCGCTGTCAGGCACAACGCTGATAATCATTCTCGGAAGTGTTGATACTAGATTTCGATTCGCGATTTCTTCATCAACTGTTTATGTTCACTTGGGACAAAACAGACAATATATCATGTAATTTGACATTTTGTAGTATGAAATTGTCCGTTCAAAGGCAAGAAGAAGCGAATGCGATCTCTCATCGGGGCTCGTGCGTTAGACGCGACGCATCTCGCGGTTTCACACAAAACTGCTCACAAACATTTATTTGAGTTGTTTTGTCATTTTTTTCCAGAAATAACTAGCAATACTCCTACAAATAAATGCTTCGTAACTAAAACGTTTTGACTTTCTATAGAAAATATAGACAACACACGTTCTTACCTTGCAAAAATCGCCTCAGTATTTAATTTGAAGCAGTAAATCCAACACTGGAGTAAATCTCTCGTGATATCACCTTTCCATTGAAATGAAGGAAGACGGTGATGACGATACAGTTATTATTCTTGCCCAGTAACCCCTTAACCAATCACATGTGCCTTTAGCTTGTATTGTCATGAGTATCTGGGCAGACTTCAGAAATAAAATCGGTGATCGGACGACGATGACACTGAGACAGGAACCATGGGAATAATTGTTCCCAAATTTGAACGCTCTGGCTGTAAATGGTTAAAGGTTGTTAAAAATTGTATCCTCCACTCAGTTGATGTATATATTGAGTGGGGACACATTGTTTGCCTTTTTTCTGGGATTCGACTGCAAAAGAGCTCAAGCAACTGTTGAACTCAGTCCCTGCCCATTCTGGACTCAGACCTGTTGTAAATCATTGAACAATGAGGCTTGGATGCCATCTATTGGACATTTCTTGTAATTGCCACTCAGAGAATGAACAGACAGTGGATTAAACTTTAGTTTTTTAGGCTTTAGTTCTTTGTTGTATTCACCTGCTACAGCGTGTGTAACATTTTTCTGTCAACTCTGCATACAGGTGAAACTCGAAAAATTAGAATATCGTGCAAAAGTTAATGTAACCCATACTATGTTGAACACAAGAGGGCAGTATAGCCCTATGTATTACTTCACAAGCCCCCCTCCCTTCCTACTCCTCACACACAAAGTCTTAGAGAGTGACTTGCAAAATTCTGACATTTTCTCCACATTCAAACCAAAATATCTGACTTTCTGTTGGTCGGAGCTAATGACTGTAAATTAGAAAGTTGTCCGGCTTGAGGAGAACTATATCAATACCAATTTTTGTACCTGTAGATGAAACTAACCCCCCACTTTTTTGTCAAAAGGTGGCGCTACTGAGCCCCTCACCACACCCATTTCTGAAACTTTGCACATGTCTACTGGCTAATAAATGTGACGTCTCTGTCGAGTTTCATGCAATTTCAAGTATGTTAAGAGTCTCAAAAGCATCAATAAAGAAAAGTAAAGTTTGAAGTGTTGCCACGGCAACAGTATCTAAGATATCAATAATCCTTTCACAGGTCTAAATCTGCCGTGTGTTTACATTATACACGTAAAGTTTGAAGCAAATCGGGTAAAAACAAGAGGGTGATTTCAAAGCATTTTGAAAGTGACACACTTCCTGCTGCCAGTTGGTGGCGCTATAACTTTGACTCACAATAGTCACATCCATGTGATCGGCCTCTTACAACGAACACACTGCTGAAGTTTCATCAAGATCTGTTAATTTATGCAGAAGTTATAACACACTTCCTGTCTCACTTTTCTCGCCATAAATTTGTTTCCTCGCCACGGCCAAACCGTTCGAGATATCAAAAATCCGCTGGCAATTTTTCATCCTCAATGTCTTGACTTCATGCTGACTGAGATTCGTGGCGATTAAATGATTTCTCTAGGAGGAGTATTTCAAATTCCATTGTATACGTTTTCCAAACAACCCTAAATAGCCGACTTCCTGTTGGGCTGAGGTAAAAAGTAAGAGCATGAAGTATATATGAAACGATGAGATCTATATGTGTACCGACTTTCATATTATTACATGCAAGTGTGTTTGATTTATGGACCAAGGTTTCGGACCCCGTTCCAGGGGGCGCTGCTGAGCCCCCCTGCCACGCCCGGGTACCATCTTCAGCCCAGCCCTGATGGCCGCAGGTTCTGACCCGTGTGCAAAGTTTCAAGAGTTTTAGAGCATGTTAAGGCCCCCAAAAGTGCCCGAATAGTCGATAAAATAATAATAATAATAATAATAATAATAATAATAATAATAATTAAAGCTGCAAGCAGCGATGACGGGCCCAAGCCGGTGGCACCGCAACCCTGGTGCCTTTAGTTACCGGGCTCATTTCCACTTGGTGGCTCTCGGAAAACAAAGGATGATGGACACAGCAACAACTCAAAAATATAGCTGCAAGCAGCAATGCGATTCCTCCTCAAAATGGCAAATCATTTAAAATTGATCAATAGAGGGTTGGGGTTAAACCCTCCCAATGATAAAATCCAAAAAACATGTCTTTCTGTCTTAATCCTAAACTAAACATTTTCAGTGTACAGGAAAATCCATCATGTCGGACCTTATGGATCCTGTAGGGTTTTTTGTTTACAATGAGAAATGAGGTATGTTCACCAGGTTTCAGAAAAACTAAATAAATGGGGTGGAAATACAATCACTTTGAAAAAATGACATTTGGGCACGGCCTGTAGCGCCCCCTAAGGGCGAATGTGAGCCATTCTTGGTTTGTAGGTTCCTGTTGGCCTGTAGTATTAATGTACCAAATTAGAAAGTATTTGACAAAAAAAATGTGCAATTTGGGAATGGCCTTCAGCGCCCCCTAAGGGCGAATGTGAGACATTCTTGGTTTGTGGATTTCTGTTGGCCTGTAGTGTCAATATACCAAATTAGAAAATTTTTGACCATAAAATGGGAATTTTGGGCATAGCCTGTAGCGTCCCCTAATGGCGAATATGGGTAATTCTTTGTTTGTGGGTTCCTGTTGGCCTGTAGTATCAATGTACCAAATTAGAACATTTTTGACCAGCAAATGGGAATTTAGGGCGTGGCCTGTAGCGCCCCCTAAGGGCGAATGTGGGCCATTCTTGGTTTGTGGATTCCTGTTGGCCTGTAGTATCAATATACAAAATTAGAACATTTTTGACCAGAAAATGGGAATTTTGGGCATGGCCTGTAGCGCCCCCCAAGGGCGAATGTGGGCCATTCTTGGTTTGTGGATTCCTGTTGGCCTGTAGTATCAATATACAAAATTAGAACATTTTTGACCAGAAAATGGGAATTTTGGGCATGGCCTGTAGCGCCCCCCAAGGGCGAATGTGGGCCATTCTTGGTTTGTGGATTCCTGTTGGCCTGTAGTATCAATATACAAAATTAGAACATTTTTGACCAGAAAATGGGAATTTTGGTCATGGCCTGTAGCGCCCCCTAAGGGCGAATGCGGGATATTCTTTATGCAGTACTTCAGAGTGATGTCATCTTTAAGTATATATAGGTCTGTTTCTAACCCACACCTATAATATCACTTCTGAAGGCATGGATTAAACCACAGGAGTGGTATGGATTACTTTTATGCTGCATTTATGTGATTTTTGTAGCTTCTGAGTTCTGATCACCATTCAAGTCATTGAAAGGTCCAACAGGGTTGAGATAATCTTCTAAAAAGCTTAATTTGTGTTCACTAGAAGAAAGAAAATAATACACATCTGGGATGGAATGAGGGTGAGTATACGATGAGAGAAATTTAATTTTGGGGTGAAAACCATTTGTAGGCTACTTTTTATTTACTTGGAAAATTGTTACTGTCTCTTTAAGATGATTTTAAACGCATTTCATTCAAGCCGTCAAGCCGTCTGTGCGGCTTGTTTTATTGAGATATAATCTTTTGAGAACTGTGAAGTCTCATTATTTTCGTGCTGTTACATCTGTATTCATTTCAGAGATTAATTGATCGAGATTGTGAAACTACATACAACCGACAAACCTCCATGAAGATGCGAGTAAAAATGAGATGCCTCGCGCTGTCAGGCACAACGCTGATAATCATTCTCGGAAGTGTTGATACTAGATTTAGATTCGCGATTTCTTCATCAACTGTTTATGTTCACTTGGGACAAAACAGACAATATATCATGTAATTTGACATTTTGTAGTATGAAATTGTCCGTTCAAACGCAAGAAGAAGCGAATGCGATCTCTCATCGGGGCTCGTGAGTTAGAAGTGACGCTGCTAGACGTGAGCAGGGAAGCGCATTTCACTGAATTTACGATGTTACACGTATAAACCTTCATCAACCCGTTAATCCAAAACGCAAATGCCGTTATTTTGCGTCTCTCGCTCCTGCTTGTGATTGACAAAGCTGTCAAACGGGACAATTTGCAAGCGTGCAAGTTTGGATCGGTCTTTTCACGTTTTAATAATTTGCAGTGTTCGACATCTACGTTCAAATCGAGCGGTGCAATATGCAATTCATCCAAAATAATTACAAAGTTATTTTCGCTCTTGTTCTACATATTTTTTTCAAGCGTCAGCTGATGTTTCTACAGTATTAATTTTCCTGCGCCACCACGAACAGAGTTGGAAATAAAACACGCATCCGGGCATTCAGATGGGTTAAAAAAAACTGCTTAAAAAACATCTGAACAGCGTCTGCTCTCGGTCTCACATTAATTCAGGTGGATTTTTCACAAGCGACAACATTGGCAAACAAAAGTGCTAGCTAATGTTTAATTAGCAAGTTTCACCGAAATGTATTAAAAATAGAGGCTAGCTGCCTGTCCGATGAACAAATAGAGTCACGTCATTTTTTTTCCAGAAATAACTAGCAATACTCCTGCAAATAAATGCTTCGTAACTAAAACGTTTTGACTTTCAATAGAAAATATAGACAACACATGTTCTTACCTTGCAAAAATCGCCTCAGTATTTAATTTGAAGCAGTAAATCCAACACTGGAGTAAATCTCTCGTGATATCACCTTCCCATTGAAATGAAGGAAGACGGTGATGACGAAACAGTTATTATTCTTGCCCAGGAACCCTTAACCAATCACATGTGCCATTAGCTTGTATTGTCATGAGTATCTGGGCAGATTTCAGAAATAAAATCCCCTTAACCAATCACATGTGCCTTTAGCTTGTATTGTCATGAGTATCTGGGCAGACTTCAGAAATAAAATCGGTGATCGGACGACGATGACACTGAGACAGGAACCATGGGAATAATTGTTCCCAAATTTGAACGCTCTGGCTGTAAATGGTTAAAGGTTGTTAAAAATTGTATCCTCCACTCAGTTGATGTATATATTGAGTGGGGACACATTGTTTGCCTTTTTTCTGGGATTCGACTGCAAAAGAGCTCAAGCAACTGTTGAACTCAGTCCCTGCCCATTCTGGACTCAGACCTGTTGTAAATCATTGAACAATGAGGCTTGGATGCCATCTATTGGACATTTCTTGTAATTGCCACTCAGAGAATGAACAGACAGTGGATTAAACTTTAGTTTTTTAGGCTTTAGTTCTTTGTTGTATTCACCTGCTACGGCGTGTGTAACATTTTTCTGTCAACTCTGCATACAGGTGAAACTCGAAAAATTAGAATATCGTGCAAAAGTTAATGTAACCCATACTATGTTGAACACAAGAGGGCAGTATAGCCCTATGTATTACTTCACAAGCCCCCCTCCCTTCCTACTCCTCACACACAAAGTCTTAGAGAGTGACTTGCAAAATTCTGACATTTTCTCCACATTCAAACCAAAATATCTGACTTTCTGTTGGTCGGAGCTAATGACTGTAAATTAGAAAGTTGTCCGGCTTGAGGAGAACTATATCAATACCAATTTTTGTACCTGTAGATGAAACTAACCCCCCACTTTTTTGTCAAAAGGTGGCGCTACTGAGCCCCTCACCACACCCATTTCTGAAACTTTGCACATGTCTACTGGCTAATAAATGTGACGTCTCTGTCGAGTTTCATGCAATTTCAAGTATGTTAAGAGTCTCAAAAGCATCAATAAAGAAAAGTAAAGTTTGAAGTGTTGCCACGGCAACAGTATCTAAGATATCAATAATCCTTTCACAGGTCTAAATCTGCCGTGTGTTTACATTATACACGTAAAGTTTGAAGCAAATCGGGTAAAAACAAGAGGGTGATTTCAAAGCATTTTGAAAGTGACACACTTCCTGCTGCCAGTTGGTGGCGCTATAACTTTGACTCACAATAGTCACATCCATGTGATCGGCCTCTTACAACGAACACACTGCTGAAGTTTCATCAAGATCTGTTAATTTATGCAGAAGTTATAACACACTTCCTGTCTCACTTTTCTCGCCATAAATTTGTTTCCTCGCCACGGCCAAACCGTTCGAGATATCAAAAATCCGCTGGCAATTTTTCATCCTCAATGTCTTGACTTCATGCTGACTGAGATTCGTGGCGATTAAATGATTTCTCTAGGAGG
Source organism: Moxostoma hubbsi (assembly GCA_032164185.1). NCBI lineage: Eukaryota > Metazoa > Chordata > Actinopteri > Cypriniformes > Catostomidae > Moxostoma > Moxostoma hubbsi. The sequence continues at coordinate 11,596,470 of JAVLUX010000033.1, forward strand.
AGTATTTCAAATTCCATTGTATACGTTTTCCAAACAACCCTAAATAGCCGACTTCCTGTTGGGCTGAGGTAAAAAGTAAGAGCATGAAGTATATATGAAACGATGAGATCTATATGTGTACCGACTTTCATATTATTACATGCAAGTGTGTTTGATTTATGGACCAAGGTTTCGGACCCCGTTCCAGGGGGCGCTGCTGAGCCCCCCTGCCACGCCCGGGTACCATCTTCAGCCCAGCCCTGATGGCCGCAGGTTCTGACCCGTGTGCAAAGTTTCAAGAGTTTTAGAGCATGTTAAGGCCCCCAAAAGTGCCCGAATAGTCGATAAAATAATAATAATAATAATAATAATAATAATAATAATAATAATTAAAGCTGCAAGCAGCGATGACGGGCCCAAGCCGGTGGCACCGCAACCCTGGTGCCTTTAGTTACCGGGCTCATTTCCACTTGGTGGCTCTCGGAAAACAAAGGATGATGGACACAGCAACAACTCAAAAATATAGCTGCAAGCAGCAATGCGATTCCTCCTCAAAATGGCAAATCATTTAAAATTGATCAATAGAGGGTTGGGGTTAAACCCTCCCAATGATAAAATCCAAAAAACATGTCTTTCTGTCTTAATCCTAAACTAAACATTTTCAGTGTACAGGAAAATCCATCATGTCGGACCTTATGGATCCTGTAGGGTTTTTTGTTTACAATGAGAAATGAGGTATGTTCACCAGGTTTCAGAAAAACTAAATAAATGGGGTGGAAATACAATCACTTTGAAAAAATGACATTTGGGCACGGCCTGTAGCGCCCCCTAAGGGCGAATGTGAGCCATTCTTGGTTTGTAGGTTCCTGTTGGCCTGTAGTATTAATGTACCAAATTAGAAAGTATTTGACAAAAAAAATGTGCAATTTGGGAATGGCCTTCAGCGCCCCCTAAGGGCGAATGTGAGACATTCTTGGTTTGTGGATTTCTGTTGGCCTGTAGTGTCAATATACCAAATTAGAAAATTTTTGACCATAAAATGGGAATTTTGGGCATAGCCTGTAGCGTCCCCTAATGGCGAATATGGGTAATTCTTTGTTTGTGGGTTCCTGTTGGCCTGTAGTATCAATGTACCAAATTAGAACATTTTTGACCAGCAAATGGGAATTTAGGGCGTGGCCTGTAGCGCCCCCTAAGGGCGAATGTGGGCCATTCTTGGTTTGTGGATTCCTGTTGGCCTGTAGTATCAATATACAAAATTAGAACATTTTTGACCAGAAAATGGGAATTTTGGGCATGGCCTGTAGCGCCCCCCAAGGGCGAATGTGGGCCATTCTTGGTTTGTGGATTCCTGTTGGCCTGTAGTATCAATATACAAAATTAGAACATTTTTGACCAGAAAATGGGAATTTTGGGCATGGCCTGTAGCGCCCCCCAAGGGCGAATGTGGGCCATTCTTGGTTTGTGGATTCCTGTTGGCCTGTAGTATCAATATACAAAATTAGAACATTTTTGACCAGAAAATGGGAATTTTGGTCATGGCCTGTAGCGCCCCCTAAGGGCGAATGCGGGATATTCTTTATGCAGTACTTCAGAGTGATGTCATCTTTAAGTATATATAGGTCTGTTTCTAACCCACACCTATAATATCACTTCTGAAGGCATGGATTAAACCACAGGAGTGGTATGGATTACTTTTATGCTGCATTTATGTGATTTTTGTAGCTTCTGAGTTCTGATCACCATTCAAGTCATTGAAAGGTCCAACAGGGTTGAGATAATCTTCTAAAAAGCTTAATTTGTGTTCACTAGAAGAAAGAAAATAATACACATCTGGGATGGAATGAGGGTGAGTATACGATGAGAGAAATTTAATTTTGGGGTGAAAACCATTTGTAGGCTACTTTTTATTTACTTGGAAAATTGTTACTGTCTCTTTAAGATGATTTTAAACGCATTTCATTCAAGCCGTCAAGCCGTCTGTGCGGCTTGTTTTATTGAGATATAATCTTTTGAGAACTGTGAAGTCTCATTATTTTCGTGCTGTTACATCTGTATTCATTTCAGAGATTAATTGATCGAGATTGTGAAACTACATACAACCGACAAACCTCCATGAAGATGCGAGTAAAAATGAGATGCCTCGCGCTGTCAGGCACAACGCTGATAATCATTCTCGGAAGTGTTGATACTAGATTTAGATTCGCGATTTCTTCATCAACTGTTTATGTTCACTTGGGACAAAACAGACAATATATCATGTAATTTGACATTTTGTAGTATGAAATTGTCCGTTCAAACGCAAGAAGAAGCGAATGCGATCTCTCATCGGGGCTCGTGAGTTAGAAGTGACGCTGCTAGACGTGAGCAGGGAAGCGCATTTCACTGAATTTACGATGTTACACGTATAAACCTTCATCAACCCGTTAATCCAAAACGCAAATGCCGTTATTTTGCGTCTCTCGCTCCTGCTTGTGATTGACAAAGCTGTCAAACGGGACAATTTGCAAGCGTGCAAGTTTGGATCGGTCTTTTCACGTTTTAATAATTTGCAGTGTTCGACATCTACGTTCAAATCGAGCGGTGCAATATGCAATTCATCCAAAATAATTACAAAGTTATTTTCGCTCTTGTTCTACATATTTTTTTCAAGCGTCAGCTGATGTTTCTACAGTATTAATTTTCCTGCGCCACCACGAACAGAGTTGGAAATAAAACACGCATCCGGGCATTCAGATGGGTTAAAAAAAACTGCTTAAAAAACATCTGAACAGCGTCTGCTCTCGGTCTCACATTAATTCAGGTGGATTTTTCACAAGCGACAACATTGGCAAACAAAAGTGCTAGCTAATGTTTAATTAGCAAGTTTCACCGAAATGTATTAAAAATAGAGGCTAGCTGCCTGTCCGATGAACAAATAGAGTCACGTCATTTTTTTTCCAGAAATAACTAGCAATACTCCTGCAAATAAATGCTTCGTAACTAAAACGTTTTGACTTTCAATAGAAAATATAGACAACACATGTTCTTACCTTGCAAAAATCGCCTCAGTATTTAATTTGAAGCAGTAAATCCAACACTGGAGTAAATCTCTCGTGATATCACCTTCCCATTGAAATGAAGGAAGACGGTGATGACGAAACAGTTATTATTCTTGCCCAGGAACCCTTAACCAATCACATGTGCCATTAGCTTGTATTGTCATGAGTATCTGGGCAGATTTCAGAAATAAAATCCCCTTAACCAATCACATGTGCCTTTAGCTTGTATTGTCATGAGTATCTGGGCAGACTTCAGAAATAAAATCGGTGATCGGACGACGATGACACTGAGACAGGAACCATGGGAATAATTGTTCCCAAATTTGAACGCTCTGGCTGTAAATGGTTAAAGGTTGTTAAAAATTGTATCCTCCACTCAGTTGATGTATATATTGAGTGGGGACACATTGTTTGCCTTTTTTCTGGGATTCGACTGCAAAAGAGCTCAAGCAACTGTTGAACTCAGTCCCTGCCCATTCTGGACTCAGACCTGTTGTAAATCATTGAACAATGAGGCTTGGATGCCATCTATTGGACATTTCTTGTAATTGCCACTCAGAGAATGAACAGACAGTGGATTAAACTTTAGTTTTTTAGGCTTTAGTTCTTTGTTGTATTCACCTGCTACGGCGTGTGTAACATTTTTCTGTCAACTCTGCATACAGGTGAAACTCGAAAAATTAGAATATCGTGCAAAAGTTAATGTAACCCATACTATGTTGAACACAAGAGGGCAGTATAGCCCTATGTATTACTTCACAAGCCCCCCTCCCTTCCTACTCCTCACACACAAAGTCTTAGAGAGTGACTTGCAAAATTCTGACATTTTCTCCACATTCAAACCAAAATATCTGACTTTCTGTTGGTCGGAGCTAATGACTGTAAATTAGAAAGTTGTCCGGCTTGAGGAGAACTATATCAATACCAATTTTTGTACCTGTAGATGAAACTAACCCCCCACTTTTTTGTCAAAAGGTGGCGCTACTGAGCCCCTCACCACACCCATTTCTGAAACTTTGCACATGTCTACTGGCTAATAAATGTGACGTCTCTGTCGAGTTTCATGCAATTTCAAGTATGTTAAGAGTCTCAAAAGCATCAATAAAGAAAAGTAAAGTTTGAAGTGTTGCCACGGCAACAGTATCTAAGATATCAATAATCCTTTCACAGGTCTAAATCTGCCGTGTGTTTACATTATACACGTAAAGTTTGAAGCAAATCGGGTAAAAACAAGAGGGTGATTTCAAAGCATTTTGAAAGTGACACACTTCCTGCTGCCAGTTGGTGGCGCTATAACTTTGACTCACAATAGTCACATCCATGTGATCGGCCTCTTACAACGAACACACTGCTGAAGTTTCATCAAGATCTGTTAATTTATGCAGAAGTTATAACACACTTCCTGTCTCACTTTTCTCGCCATAAATTTGTTTCCTCGCCACGGCCAAACCGTTCGAGATATCAAAAATCCGCTGGCAATTTTTCATCCTCAATGTCTTGACTTCATGCTGACTGAGATTCGTGGCGATTAAATGATTTCTCTAGGAGGAGTATTTCAAATTCCATTGTATACGTTTTCCAAACAACCCTAAATAGCCGACTTCCTGTTGGGCTGAGGTAAAAAGTAAGAGCATGAAGTATATATGAAACGATGAGATCTATATGTGTACCGACTTTCATATTATTACATGCAAGTGTGTTTGATTTATGGACCAAGGTTTCGGACCCCGTTCCAGGGGGCGCTGCTGAGCCCCCCTGCCACGCCCGGGTACCATCTTCAGCCCAGCCCTGATGGCCGCAGGTTCTGACCCGTGTGCAAAGTTTCAAGAGTTTTAGAGCATGTTAAGGCCCCCAAAAGTGCCCGAATAGTCGATAAAATAATAATAATAATAATAATAATAATAATAATAATAATTAAAGCTGCAAGCAGCGATGACGGGCCCAAGCCGGTGGCACCGCAACCCTGGTGCCTTTAGTTACCGGGCTCATTTCCACTTGGTGGCTCTCGGAAAACAAAGGATGATGGACACAGCAACAACTCAAAAATATAGCTGCAAGCAGCAATGCGATTCCTCCTCAAAATGGCAAATCATTTAAAATTGATCAATAGAGGGTTGGGGTTAAACCCTCCCAATGATAAAATCCAAAAAACATGTCTTTCTGTCTTAATCCTAAACTAAACATTTTCAGTGTACAGGAAAATCCATCATGTCGGACCTTATGGATCCTGTAGGGTTTTTTGTTTACAATGAGAAATGAGGTATGTTCACCAGGTTTCAGAAAAACTAAATAAATGGGGTGGAAATACAATCACTTTGAAAAAATGACATTTGGGCACGGCCTGTAGCGCCCCCTAAGGGCGAATGTGAGCCATTCTTGGTTTGTAGGTTCCTGTTGGCCTGTAGTATTAATGTACCAAATTAGAAAGTATTTGACAAAAAAAATGTGCAATTTGGGAATGGCCTTCAGCGCCCCCTAAGGGCGAATGTGAGACATTCTTGGTTTGTGGATTTCTGTTGGCCTGTAGTGTCAATATACCAAATTAGAAAATTTTTGACCATAAAATGGGAATTTTGGGCATAGCCTGTAGCGTCCCCTAATGGCGAATATGGGTAATTCTTTGTTTGTGGGTTCCTGTTGGCCTGTAGTATCAATGTACCAAATTAGAACATTTTTGACCAGCAAATGGGAATTTAGGGCGTGGCCTGTAGCGCCCCCTAAGGGCGAATGTGGGCCATTCTTGGTTTGTGGATTCCTGTTGGCCTGTAGTATCAATATACAAAATTAGAACATTTTTGACCAGAAAATGGGAATTTTGGGCATGGCCTGTAGCGCCCCCCAAGGGCGAATGTGGGCCATTCTTGGTTTGTGGATTCCTGTTGGCCTGTAGTATCAATATACAAAATTAGAACATTTTTGACCAGAAAATGGGAATTTTGGGCATGGCCTGTAGCGCCCCCCAAGGGCGAATGTGGGCCATTCTTGGTTTGTGGATTCCTGTTGGCCTGTAGTATCAATATACAAAATTAGAACATTTTTGACCAGAAAATGGGAATTTTGGTCATGGCCTGTAGCGCCCCCTAAGGGCGAATGCGGGATATTCTTTATGCAGTACTTCAGAGTGATGTCATCTTTAAGTATATATAGGTCTGTTTCTAACCCACACCTATAATATCACTTCTGAAGGCATGGATTAAACCACAGGAGTGGTATGGATTACTTTTATGCTGCATTTATGTGATTTTTGTAGCTTCTGAGTTCTGATCACCATTCAAGTCATTGAAAGGTCCAACAGGGTTGAGATAATCTTCTAAAAAGCTTAATTTGTGTTCACTAGAAGAAAGAAAATAATACACATCTGGGATGGAATGAGGGTGAGTATACGATGAGAGAAATTTAATTTTGGGGTGAAAACCATTTGTAGGCTACTTTTTATTTACTTGGAAAATTGTTACTGTCTCTTTAAGATGATTTTAAACGCATTTCATTCAAGCCGTCAAGCCGTCTGTGCGGCTTGTTTTATTGAGATATAATCTTTTGAGAACTGTGAAGTCTCATTATTTTCGTGCTGTTACATCTGTATTCATTTCAGAGATTAATTGATCGAGATTGTGAAACTACATACAACCGACAAACCTCCATGAAGATGCGAGTAAAAATGAGATGCCTCGCGCTGTCAGGCACAACGCTGATAATCGTTCTCGGAAGTGTTGATACTAGATTTAGATTCGCGATATCTTCATCAACTGTTTATGTTCGCTTGAGACAAAACAGACAATATATCATGTATTTTGACATTTTGTTGTTATGAAATTGTCCGTTCAAACGCAAGAAGAAGCGAATGCGATCTCTCATCGGGGCTCGTGAGTTAGAAGTGACGCTGCTAGACGTGAGCAGGGAAGCGCATTTCACTGAATTTACGATGTTACACGTATAAACCTTCATCAACCCGTTAATCCAAAACGCAAATGCCGTTATTTTGCGTCTCTCGCTCCTGCTTGTGATTGACAAAGCTGTCAAACGGGACAATTTGCAAGCGTGCAAGTTTGGATCGGTCTTTTCACGTTTTAATAATTTGCAGTGTTCGACATCTACGTTCAAATCGAGCGGTGCAATATGCAATTCATCCAAAATAATTACAAAGTTATTTTCGCTCTTGTTCTACATATTTTTTTCAAGCGTCAGCTGATGTTTCTACAGTATTAATTTTCCTGCGCCACCACGAACAGAGTTGGAAATAAAACACGCATCCGGGCATTCAGATGGGTTAAAAAAAACTGCTTAAAAAACATCTGAACAGCGTCTGCTCTCGGTCTCACATTAATTCAGGTGGATTTTTCACAAGCGACAACATTGGCAAACAAAAGTGCTAGCTAATGTTTAATTAGCAAGTTTCACCGAAATGTATTAAAAATAGAGGCTAGCTGCCTGTCCGATGAACAAATAGAGTCACGTCATTTTTTTTCCAGAAATAACTAGCAATACTCCTGCAAATAAATGCTTCGTAACTAAAACGTTTTGACTTTCAATAGAAAATATAGACAACACATGTTCTTACCTTGCAAAAATCGCCTCAGTATTTAATTTGAAGCAGTAAATCCAACACTGGAGTAAATCTCGTGATATCACCTTCCCATTGAAATGAAGGAAGACGGTGATGACGAAACAGTTATTATTCTTGCCCAGTAACCCCTTAACCAATCACATGTGCCATTAGCTTGTATTGTCATGAGTATCTGGGCAGATTTCAGAAATAAAATCCCCTTAACCAATCACATGTGTCTTTAGCTTGTATTGTCATGAGTATCTGGGCAGATTTCAGAAATAAAATCCCCTTAACCAATCACATGTGTCTTTAGCTTGTATTGTCATGAGTATCTGGGCAGATTTCAGAAATGAAATCGGTGATTGGACGACGATGAAACTGAGACAGGAACCATGGGAATAATTGTTCCCAAATTTGAACGCTCTGGCTGTAAATGGTTAAAGGTTGTTAAAAATTGCATCCGCCACTCAGTTGATGTATATATTGAGTGGGGACACATTGTTTGCTTTTTTTCTGGGATTCGACTGCAAAAGAGCTCAAGCAACTGTTGAACTCAGTCCCTGCACATTCTGGACTCAGACCTGTTGTAAATCATTGAACAATGAGGCTTGGATGCCATCTATTGGACATTTCTTGTAATTGCCACTCAGAGAATGAACAGACAGTGGATTAAACTTTAGTTTTTTAGGCTTTAATTCTTTGTTGTATTCACCTGCTACGGCGTGTGTAACATTTTTCTGTCAACTCTGCATACAGGTGAAACTCGAAAAATTAGAATATCGTGCAAAAGTTAATGTAACCCATACTATGTTGAACACAAGAGGGCAGTATAGCCCTATGTATTACTTCACAAGACCCCCTCCCTTCCTACTCCTCACACAGAGTCTCAAGAGAGTGACTTGCAAATTCTGACATTTTCTCCACATTCAAACCAAAATATCTGACATTCTGTGTGTTGGAGCTAATGACTGTAAATTAGAAAGTTGTCAGGCTTGAGGAGAACTATATCAATACCAATTTTTGTACCTGCAGATGAAACTAACCCCCCACTTTTTTGTCAAAAGGTGGCGCTACTGAGCCCCTCACCACACCCATTTCTGAAACTTTGCACATGTCTACTGGCTAATAAATGTGACGTCTCTGTCGAGTTTCATGCAATTTCAAGTATGTTAAGAGTCTCAAAAGCATCAATAAAGAAAAGTAAAGTTTGAAGCGTTGCCACGGCAACAGTATCTAAGATATCAATAATCCTTTCACAGGTCTAAATCTGCCGTGTGTTTACATTATACACGTAAAGTTTGAAGCAAATCGGGTAAAAACAAGAGGGTGATTTCAAAGCATTTTGAAAGTGACACACTTCCTGCTGCCAGTTGGTGGCGCTATAACTTTGACTCACAATAGTCACATCCATGTGATCGGCCTCTTACAACGAACACACTGCTGAAGTTTCATCAAGATCTGTTAATTTATGCAGAAGTTATAACACACTTCCTGTCTCACTTTTCTCGCCATAAATTTGTTTCCTCGCCACGGCCAAACCGTTCGAGATATCAAAAATCCGCTGGCAATTTTTCATCCTCAATGTCTTGACTTCATGCTGACTGAGATTCGTGGCGATTAAATGATTTCTCTAGGAGGAGTATTTCAAATTCCATTGTATACGTTTTCCAAACAACCCTAAATAGCCGACTTCCTGTTGGGCAGAGGTAAAAAGTAAGAGCATGAAGTATATATGAAACGATGAGATCTATATGTGTACCGACTTTCATATTATTACATGCAAGTGTGTTTGATTTATGGACCAAGGTTTCGGACCCCGTTCCAGGGGGCGCTGTTAAGCCCCCCTGCCACGCCCGGGTACCATCTTCAGCCCAGCCCTGATGGCCGCGGGTTCTGACCCGTGTGCAAAGTTTCAAGAGTTTTAGAGCACGTTAAGGCCCCCAAAAGTGCCCGAATAGTCGATAAAATAATAATAATAATAATAATCCTAAGGAAAACAATAGGGCCTTCGCCTTTTCAAGGCTTGGGCCCTAATTAAAGCTGCAAGCAGCGATGAAGGGCCCAAGCCGGTGGCACCGCAACCCTGGTGCCTTTAGTTACCGGGCTCATTTCCACTTGGTGGCTTTCGGAAAACAAAGGATGATGGACACAGCAACAACTCAAAAATATAGCTGCAAGCAGCAATGCGATTCCTCCTCAAAATGGCAAATCATTTAAAATTGATCAATAGAGGGTTGGGGTTAAACCCTCCCAATGAAAAAATCCAAAAAACATGTCTTTCTGTCAGAATCCTAAACTAAACATTTTCAGTGTACAGGAAAATCCATCATGTCGGACCTTATGGATCCTGTAGGGTTTTTTGTTTACAATGAGAAATGAGGTTTGTTCACCAGGTTTCAGAAAAACTAAATAAATGTGTTGGAAATACAAACACTTTGAAAAAATGACATTTGGGCATGGCCTGTAGCTCCCCCTAAGGGTGAATGTGAGCCATTCTTGGTTTGTAGGTTCCTGTTGGCCTGTAGTATTAATTTACCAATTTAGAAAGTATTTGACAAAAAAATGTGCAATTTGGGAATGGCCTTTAGCGCCCCCTAAGGGCGAATGTGAGACATTCTTGGTTTGTGGATTTCTGTTGGCCTGTAGTGTCAATATACCAAATTAGAACATTTTTGACCAGCAAATGGGAATTTAGGGCATGGCCTGTAGCGCCCCCTAAGGGCGAATGTGGGCCATTCTTGGTTTGTGGATTCCTGTTGGCCTGTAGTATCAATCTACAAAATTAGAACATTTTTGACCAGAAAATGGGAATTTTGGGTATGGCCTGTAGCGCCCCCTAAGGGCGAATGTGGGCCATTCTTGGTTTGTGGATTCCTGTTGGCCTGTAGTATCAATATACAAAATTAGAACATTTTTGACCAGAAAATGGGAATTTTGGGCATGGCCTGTAGCGCCCCCTTAGGGCGAATGTGGGATATTCTTTACGCAGTACTTCAGAGTGATGTCATCTTTAAGTATATATATATATAGGTCTGTATCTAACCCACACCTATAATATCACTTCTGAAGGCATGGATTAAACCACAGGAGTGGTATGGATTACTTTTATGCTGCATTTATGTGATTTTTGTAGCTTCTGAGTTCTGATCACCATTCAAGTCATTGAAAGGTCCAACAGGGTTGAGATAATCTTCTAAAAAGCTTAATTTGTGTTCACTAGAAGAAAGAAAATAATACACATCTGGGATGGAATGAGGGTGAGTATACGATGAGAGAAATTTATTTTGGGGGTGAAAACCATTTGTAGGCTACTTTTTATTTACTTGGAAAATTGTTACTGTCTCTTTAAGAGGATTTTAAACGCATTTCATTCAAGCCGTCAAGCCGTCTTTGCGGCTTGTTTTATTGAGATATAATCTTTTGAGAACTGTGAATCTCATTATTTTCGTGCTGTTACATCTGTATTCATTTCAGAGATTAATTGATTGAGATTGTGAAACTACATACAACCGACAAACCTCCATGAAGATGCGAGTAAAAATGAGATGCCTCGCGCTGTCAGACACAAAGCTGATAATCATTCTCGGAAGTGTTGATACTAGATTTAGATTCGCGATTTCTTCATCAACTGTTTATGGTCACTTGAGACAAAACAGACAATATATCATGTATTTTGACATTTTGTTGTTATGAAATTGTCCGTTCAAACGCAAGAAGAAGCGAATGCGATCTCTCATCGGGGCTCGTGAGTTAGACGTGACGCTGCTCGCGGTTTCACACAAAACTGCTCACAAACATTTATTTGAGTTGTTTCGTCATTTTTTTTCCAGAAATAACTAGCAATACTCCTACAAATAAATGCTTCGTAACTAAAACGTTTTGACTTTCTATAGAAAATATAGACAACACGTTCTTACCTTGCAAAAATCGCCTCAGTATTTAATTTGAAGCAGTAAATCCAACACTGGAGTAAATCTCTCGTGATATCACCGTCCCATTGAAATGAAGGAAGACGGTGATGACGATACAGTTATTATTCTTGCCCAGTAACCCCTTAACCAATCACATGTGCCTTTAGCTTGTATTGTCATGAGTATCTGGGCAGATTTCAGAAATAAAATCGGTGATTGGACGACGATGACACTGAGACAGAAACTATGGGAATAATTGTTCCCAAATTTGAACGCTCTGGCTGTAAATGGTTAAAGGTTGTTAAAAATTGTATCCGCCACTCAGTTGATGTATATAGTGAGTGGGGACACAGTGTTTGCCTTTTTTCTGGGATTCGACGGCAAAAGAGCTCAAGCAACTGTTGAACTCAGTCCCTGCCCATTCTGGACTCAGCCTGTTGTAAATAATAGAACAATGAGGCTTGGATGCCATCTATTGGACATTTCTTGTAATTGCCACTCAGAGAATGAACAGACAGTGGATTAAATTTTAGTTTTTTAGGCTTTAGTTCTTTGTTGTATTCACCTGCTACGGCGTGTGTAACATTTTTCTGTCAACTCTGCATACAGGTGAAACTCGAAAAATTAGAATATCGTGCAAAAGTTAATGTAACCCATACTATGTTGAACACAAGAGGGCAGTATAGCCCTATGTATTACTTCACAAGACCCAACGTCCCCCCTCCCCTACAAACTCACAGAGTCTCAGAGAGTGACTTGCAAAATTCTGACATTTTCTCCACATTCAAACCAAAATATCTGACTTTCTGTTGGTCGGAGCTAATGACTGTAAATTAGAAAGTTGTCCGGCTTGAGGAGAACTATATCAATACCAATTTTTGTACCTGTAGATGAAACTAACCCCCCCACTTTTTTGTCAAAAGGTGGCGCTACTGAGCCCCTCACCACACCCATTTCTGAAACTTTGCACATGTCTACTGGCTAATAAATGTGACGTCTCTGTCGAGTTTCATGCAATTTCAAGTATGTTAAGAGTCTCAAAAGCATCAATAAAGAAAAGTAAAGTTTGAAGCGTTGCCACGGCAACAGTATCTAAGATATCAATAATCCTTTCACAGGTCTAAATCTGCCGTGTGTTTACATTATACACGTAAAGTTTGAAGCAAATCGGGTAAAAACAAGAGGGTGATTTCAAAGCATTTTGAAAGTGACACACTTCCTGCTGCCAGTTGGTGGCGCTATAACTTTGACTCACAATAGTCACATCCATGTGATCGGCCTCTTACAACGAACACACTGCTGAAGTTTCATCAAGATCTGTTAATTTATGCAGAAGTTATAACACACTTCCTGTCTCACTTTTCTCGCCATAAATTTGTTTCCTCGCCACGGCCAAACCGTTCGAGATATCAAAAATCCGCTGGCAATTTTTCATCCTCAATGTCTTGACTTCATGCTGACTGAGATTCGTGGCGATTAAATGATTTCTCTAGGAGGAGTATTTCAAATTCCATTGTATACGTTTTCCAAACAACCCTAAATAGCCGACTTCCTGTTGGGCTGAGGTAAAAAGTAAGAGCATGAAGTATATATGAAACGATGAGATCTATATGTGTACCGACTTTCATATTATTACATGCAAGTGTGTTTGATTTATGGACCAAGGTTTCGGACCCCGTTCCAGGGGGCGCTGCTGAGCCCCCCTGCCACGCCCGGGTACCATCTTCAGCCCAGCCCTGATGGCCGCAGGTTCTGACCCGTGTGCAAAGTTTCAAGAGTTTTAGAGCATGTTAAGGCCCCCAAAAGTGCCCGAATAGTCGATAAAATAATAATAATAATAATAATAATAATAATAATAATAATAATCCTAAGGAAAACAATAGGGCCTTCGCCTTTTCAGGCTTGGGCCCTAATAATAATCCTAAGGAAAACAATAGGGCCTTCGCCTTTTCAGGCTTGGGCCCTAATAATAATAATAATAATAATAATAATAATCCTAAGGAAAACAATAGGGCCTTCGCCTTTTCAGGCTTGGGCCCTAATAATAATAATAATAATCCTAAGGAAAACAATAGGGCCTTCGCCTTTTCAGGCTTGGGCCCTAATTAACAGCGACAGTGAGAGCCTGTCATGGCCTGTCATGGCGTCCTTCCTGAAAAAATAAAAAAAATTAACAACAACATATAGTAATACACTCTGCCACTCACATTTTTCTTAAACTCAAAATTCAAAAATAAAACACGTTGTCAGTGTCCTCTATGTATTTTTCACGACATTCATAGCTATCAGCGCATTATTAATAGCTATAAATGAAAACTTTAGGTGTCGACAACGTATTATAGCCTACTCCAACATCGAGTGCAAAGTGGGGAGCTGAAAAAAAACTTACGGTGCTCTGTCATCTGCAGCTGCTCCCGGGTGGCACCGCTTCAGGTGCTGGTGCATTGCCGTGGTGCTAGAATGGAAGGCCATCTCCATTTTGCAAAAACGACATATCACAGAATTGTTTCCTTTTAAATTAAAGAATTTCCATACTTTAGAGGAACGAGTGCGTGCTGCCTTGCACTTCTGATAGTCTGAGGAGCCACTCGTGTTGCTACTACTCTCCGGCGCCGCCATCTTTGTTTTGGGTCTGACGAATCGATGCGCATATTTTGCGTCAACGTATTTTTTGCGCGTTGTCCCAGCCCTAGCACACACTTGTCTATATAATGTCCCACAGTTAACAGTGCATGTGAGAGCACAAACCAAGCCATGAAGTCCAAGGAATTGTCTGTAGACCTCCGAGACAGGATCTGTGAAACATTGCTGTAGCATTGAAGGTCCCAATGAGCACAGTGGCCTCCATCATCCATAAATGGAAGAAGTTTGGAACCACCAGGACTCTTCGTAGAGCTGGCCGCCTGGCCAAACTGAGCGATCAGGGGTGAAGGGCCTTAGTCAGGGAGGTGACCAAGAACCCGATGGTCACTCTGACAGAGCTCCAGCATTTCTCTGTGGAGAGAGAGAAGAACCTTCCAGAAGAACAACCATCTCTGCAGCACTCCACCAATCAAGCCTGTATGGTAGAGTGGCCAGACGGAAGCGACTCCTCGGTAAAAGGCACATGACAGCCCGCCTGGTGTTTGCCAAAAGGCACCTGAAGGACTCTCAGACCATGAGAAACAAAATTCTCTTGTCTGATGAAACAAATATTGAACTTCTTGGCCTGAATGGCAAGCATCTTGTCTGGAGGAAACCAGGCACTGCTCATCACCTGGCCAATACCATCCCTACAATAAAGCATGGTGGTGGCAGCATCATGCTGTGGAGATGATTTTCAGTGGCAGGAACTGGGAGATCGAAGGAAAGATGAATGCAGCAATGTACAGAAACATCCTTGATGAAAACCTGATCCAGAAAGTTCTGGACCTCAGACTGGGGTGACGGTTCATCTTCTAACAGGACAACAATGCTTAAGCACACAGCCAAGATAACTGTACCAAGTTAGTACGGGACAACTCTGTGAATGTCCTTGAGTGGCCCAGCCAGAGCCCAGACTTGAACCTGATTGAACATCTCTGGAGAGATCTGAAAATGGCTGTGCACTGATACTCCCCATCCAACCTGATGGGGCTTGAGAGGTCCTACAAAGAAGAATGGGAGAAACTGTCCAAAAATAGGTGTGCCAAGCTTGTAGCATCATACATAAAAAGACTTCAGGCTGTAACTGGTGCCAAAGGTGCTTCAACAAAGTATTGAGCAAAGGCCGTGAATACTTATGTACACGTGATTTAAAAAAAAAAAAATATTTATTTATTTTATTTAATTTGCAAAGATTTCAAACAAACTTTCACGTTGTCATTATGGGGTATTGTTTATAGAATTGAGGAAAATAATGAAATTAATCAATTTTGGAATAAGGCTGTAACAACAAAATGTGGAAAAAGTGAAGCGCTGTGAATACTTTCCGGATGCACTGTATAAAGTCTTGGAGTCATCATTGTGTAGTTTGATTAAATGCAATTATGAAGTGTGTATAAAACTAAGTAATTAAATAATAATTGCATTTAGAAACCCAGTGAGCAAGCCGAAGGTGACTGTGACAAGGAACACAAAACTCGTAGGATGTTGTTTAATGGAGAAAAATAACCTTGGGAGAAACCAGGGTTTATGATTAATGACTAATGTCTCTGAAGTTCATCCTGAATTAACGGAGGAGGTGAATACAGATGAATTGTCCTTTGTTAGTTGGCTGATGAAGTCTTTTGTTGGCAATTTATTGATAGTCTATGTATTCCATTTTAAGAGTGTAGTCCATCATTAGACAAAGGTTATGCAGGTCGAGATCATTGAGGTGCTTGGCAGTTCAACCGGCTGTTAATTTTAGTGAGGTGTATCCTATATCCAAGGTTCATGCAATGGCATATGAAGTATCCCGTGTCTTATGGTTGGAGTTGGCATCAGTTCATCCTCTGAGGTCCATTGTAATAGACTGTGATGTCTGGCTGGCACCGGCTGCATTTTGTTGCCATCACTCAGAGACACGTAGCAGCGGAGTCCGATACCAAGCAGGAATGGAACTGGATCCGACAGGTTCTGGTGACCTGGGGATAGGAGTCCCGAGGTTGAGACATAGAAACAATAGAATAGAATAATATTAGCATAGATGCCATTTAATTTTTTTGCCCAGTTACAGATCAAGATAAATATTTAGGTTCCATCAGACTGTGTCTGTGTCCCGAACAGTGTTAGGGAGAATATTCCATAGTTTAGGAGCCAAATAGGAAAAGGATCTACCTGGATTTTGATATTTAAGGAACAATGAACAGGCCAGAGTTTTGCAATCATAATGAACGTGATGGAATGTAGCATAGTAGAATGTCACATAAGTACTGTGGAGCTAGACCATTCAAAGCTTTGTAGTTAACAGAATTTTAAAATGAATATGAAATTTAACAGTTTACACTTTTTTTTTTACAAAAACAGTTTTTTTTACATTTAGCCAATGTAACAGCGATAAAATGGGGCTAATATGACCATATTTCTTGGTTCTAGTCAGCACTCTGGCTGTTGCATTTTGAACCAATTGAAGTTTATTTTTTTTAACTTGCTGGACATCCTCCCAGTAATGCATTACAATAATCAAGTCTTGAGGTCATGAACACATTAATTATTTTTTTTGGCATCTGCAACAGAGAGCATGTGTCGTAACTTAACAATATTTCTTGGGTGGAAGAATGCTATTCTACAAACATTGGAAATTTGTTTTTCAAATGACATATTGGTATCAAATATAACACCTAAGTTCTTTGCTGTTGAAGACGATGTAACAGTACATCCATCAAGAGTCAAATTATATTTTAGCAGCTTAATTTTAGAAGTTTTTGGTCCAATAGCTAGTACATCTGTTTTGTTGGGATTGAGTGGAAGGAAATTTCTGGCCATCCAATCTTTTGATTTTATTGATGCACTCAATTTGGAGATTTGTGAAATTTCATTGGGTTTAGAGGAAATGTAAAGTTGGGTATCGTCAGCATAGCGGTGGAAACTTATTCCATTATTGCTTATCTCCCAGGGGAAGCATATATAAGGAGAAAAGCTGAGGCCCTAAAACTGATACTTGTGGCACTCCATACTTTAATTTTTGTTTGATTTGACAATTCCTTGTTTACACAGACAAAGTGGTAGCTGTTTTCTAAATAGGACCTAAACCATGCTAATGCAAGTCCACAAATGCCAAAGTAATTCTCTAGCCTATTCAAGAGAATATTGTGATCTATCATGTCGATGGCAGCACTAAGATCTAAAAGCACTAGAAGAGAAATGCAGCTGTGAACAGATGATAAGAGCCATTAGTAACATTAATAAGTCATTAGTAACTCTGATAAGTGAAGTCTGTACTGTGCTTTGGCCTAAATCCTGACTGAAATTGTTCATACTATTTTTCTGTAGAAATTAACATAATTGGGAGGACACAAACTTTTCTAGTTTTTTTCGACATAAAGAGGGGCCAGAGCATATTACAGTGTCGGACATAATTTTACCTAGCAGAGCCAGAGCTCTTTAAAGGAAAAAGGGAGATTTGAAATCGGTCCATGATAAGCCAATTCTCCAGGATCAAGTTGTGGCTTCTTAATAAGTGGTTTGATAACTGCCATTTCAAAGTTTCTTGGGACATGTCCCAAGGATAGTGAGGAGTTAATAATATTAAGAAGAGGTTCTGAGATTACAGGGAATGCCTCTTTTAAGAGCTTAGTTGGTATTGGATCTAACATACATGCTGTGGCTTTTGATGTTTTGATAAGTTTTGTTAGCTCTTCATGAACTATGACAGTGAAGTTGCATGTGAGGAAATTTATGAGACACTGTTTTCTGAGGTACTGCGATAGATGATTGCATATTTCCAATTTTATTTTTGATCTGACGGTGTTTCATTAAGCATTAGTATTAGTTTAAAAGACTTAAACTTATATCCTGCCCTCTGAGTAACACCAACACGTCACTGAAAATTGTAGCAACACCTCGTCCTCGACACTTCAGACGAGGCTCATTTTTATAACCATAACCTGGGGGAGTAAATTAATTTAAACTAATATATTAATCCGGTTTAAGCCAAGTTTCAGTCAAACAGAGCACATCTATACTATGATCTGTAATGATTTAATTTACAAATAATTATTTGGCTGAAAGAGATATAATGTTTAATAACGCTATCTTTATATGATGTTTATCTTCAGTTTTTTTTTTTTTTTTTCTTTCAAGTTTGAACTTGATAAAAAAAAATTCTAAATGATTTAATAAGGGGTTTGTGTTTGGTAGTTCGGGGAACATCTAGCTGATACAGTCTCTGTGTGTTGTCGTTTATGTGACCTATGTGATGTTTCAAGGCAGCTAGCAGACGTTCGAATTAGCCAGTTTGTCTGTTTCCTGACCTGGGCCCCAGTCAGTCAAATACTATCATTACTAAGACTATGAGCCAAATTACTAGAGAGGAGAGCAGCACCTTCCCTGGAGGGATGGAGTCCATCTCTCTTTAGCAGGTCAGGTCTACCCCAAAAACTCTTCCAATTGTTTATAAATCCTATGCTATTCTCCAGACACCACTCAGACATCCAGTGACACTAATTTACTATAAACCCTGTCACCATGACGAGCAGGGAGGGGGCCAGAGCATATTACAGTGTCGGACATAATTTTACCTAGCAGAGCCAGAGCTCTTTAAAGGAAAAACTCTGGCGATCTTAAATGCAGTACTTTTTTATTTGAAGAATTATAGCTTTATTAAAGTTCAAATAATTCGGAAGTAGATCAGTAGAGTTTGTAGTTGTAAATAACTACAAACTCAGAAACTAGGAGTTTAACTAGCGTATCGATCTAAGGGGGAGAGATTGAAACTGCACCCAGTTTGTGCACACTCTGTCGCGGGGGACGCTCATCCTTCGTGCGCTTGCTGCAGCTAGATTTCTTGCTACTCTAACAGTTCTAGTTTGTCATTGGTTTAAGTTTATTGGTCTTGTTATCTTGTTTATATTTCTGTCTATTCATTGTTTGTCTTGTTACCCATGCCTGTGTATTTAAGCCCGCATGTTTTCCAATGTCCCTTGTCAAGTATTGGATGTGTTTTTGCAAAAGAGTCAGTTTCATGCCACGTTTATGTGAAGCCACGTTTATGTCAAGTCAAGTTGTTTATGTTTTGGATTGCACTCACGTTTGGATTACTACACTTCGTCATCATTTCTTCTGTGCATTTCTTGTCTTGAAGAAATTTGGCAATAAGCAGCTTTATTAATAAGAGAGAGTTTGTTTTTTGTGAGTTAAAGATAGATTGAAGTGAACAGAAATGTGAGAGAGGGTAGACTTCACCCTTTATACAATGTAACAAAAGTTTTTGATTTGTTTTTGTTTTGGCTTGTTTTCCAATATAAATATCTAAAACTCCTTTAAAACAATGTACATTTTCTTTACCAGCTATACTACAGAAGAATAAATTGTTATCTGAGAATGTTGAAGATAATAAAAAAAAAAAAAAGCAGCATATAAGATATTTAGACTTGCTTTTAGAGAATAGATCTTGAATAGGGCTGGGATAAACGCTAATTTTTTTAACGATTAATCTAACGATTCATTTTTTTCCCAGTCCGATTCGATTTCGATTCGATTATAAAATGTAAAAAAAGAACGCCGGGAGTTTGATTGACAGGCGATCTGATCAATCAATCATAATACGCCATTTTTGTCCGACAAAGTAGTCAGGAGGGAGAAGATGAACGTCTGTGGATTTAAATTTGAATAATGGATTGTAGGCTACTGTACTGACGTCTTTCTGCGGTTAAAACAACAGTCCTTCTGATGTAGGCTACATTCATGTTTAGCTTATTTGATGCTATAAATTAACCAAGAAAAAGATGATCGGTTCATGAGCAGCTTTAACTGAGGCAATCTGTCACGACACATTAAAGAGCCACAAAATAGTAGGCCTATTTATGGTTTCATTTTCTTTGACTGACCAAATTTGAAAGTTGAGACTTTATTAAATGTTACCTGCTTGGTCTGTCTGTCAGCGCGTTGTCCGTGTCCTCTATGTATTTTTCACGACATTCATAGCTATAAGCGCATTATTAATAGCTATAAACAAAAACTTTAGGTGTCGACAACGTATTATAGCCTACTCCAACATCGAGTGCAAAGTGGGGAGCTGAAAAAAAACTTACGGTGCTCTGTCATCTGCAGCTGCTCCTGGGTGGCGCCTCTTCAGGTGCTGGTGCATTGCCGTGGTGCTAGAATGGAAGGCCATCTCCATTTTGCAAAGACGACATATCACGGAATTGTTTCCTTTTAAATTAAAGAATTCCCATACTTTAGAGGAACGAGTGCGTGCTGCCTTGCACTTCTGATAGTCTGAGGAGCCACTCGTGTTGCTACTACTCTCCGGCGCCGCCATCTTTGTTTTGGGTCCGACGAATCGACGTGCATATTTTGCGTCGACGTATTTTTTGCGTCGACGTCATCGACGCGTTGTCCCAGCCCTAATCTTGAATATAAGTATATTTTCTCTTTACTGCATTCACAGAAGTGTAACCAAGTTATTTAACCACTTATTTACAAAATACATTTATATTTAAGATACATTCTCTTTAAGAAGTCTAAATATCTTATGTTGCTTCTCAAGTAAATGTATTTTGTTTTAAGGACTTATTAGACAATTTCAAAAGGAAAAGAAGACAAAAACACTTGATAACAATAGGATTTCTTGCAGTGAATTTCTTTACTGAGTTTAAGTATTTTTTTTTCCCTTTAATTCAGTGAGTGTCATTTAGAAGTAGTTTTAAAATATGATTTTGTCCTTTTGTTTATTGTCCTTTTACAAATTTAAGTGAAAAAATTTGTAACCCCAGAGTCTAACCTGTGGTGCTGTTTTTTGCTGTGATGTAGGCCTTTGTTGATGGCTGATATCTTGTGATAGTCAACCACACCCAGACATTACTGAAAAGCCATCATCAGGGAGTTTGCCTGTCACAGCTAATGCTTGTGAGGACTCTAACATCAGTTGACTCTGCACTACTTTGAGTTCATAAGCAAGTTGTTTAGAGTAGAAGTAGGTGGATAATGCAATAAACTATTTTATTTTTACTTTAATTCCTTGTAATGGAAGGAACATAAAGCCATTAGACCTTTTTGCTTTTCAGACTATAATTGCCTATCATGCTTTTCAGCAATTTGGTAGGGGAATAACGAACTCCTTGCGTGCCTTTTTTTTGCATTCATAACTTAATATCCTTTATTGCGGCACATTGTTGTATCAAAGTATGAAGGCAAATGTAATTTATATCAACATGCTTTTGACAAACAAGCCTGTAAGATTATTTGTGTTTGGATGAGAAGATGGATTATGGTTGTTTTGTTTTAGATGGGATATTAAAAGTTATTGGGCTGCCTGAACATCTAGATAACCAGTAGATAACCAACAGGTTTAATCTTGCTTCCTCCAGATACAGGGGTGGTACATGGTCATCTCCCAAACTATCTCCTACCCTGACCCCTCACTCCAGTAACCTTCAGCATCTTCTTGACCTCCCTGACCCAAACTACCCTGGGCAGAATCCGCTGCCCTAAAAACTTTCCTCTCAACCCCTCCAACAGTTACCATGGCAACAGCTAAGCCGAAAGGGCAGAACTCACTGGCTCTTCACAAGGTGATCATGGTCGGGAGTGGCGGTGTGGGAAAGTCGGCTCTAACTCTGCAGTTCATGTACGATGAGGTGAGAATATGCATAATTAAAGCTTTAATCAAAGTTTTTTTAAGTCATAACTGTGCAAATAGGCAGTTTAGGATATGGCCCTTCTGGAAAACCAGCTTCTGATGGTAGTCCGTTTTACATTTCTAGCTTGTCAAAACTGGTCATTTATGGTAGCTTGTTTAAGCTGATCTAGATGGTTGATCAGCTGGTGGACCTGATTTTGATTTTGTTGACTTGTCAAATTAGTTAGCTGGTGGACCACCTTTTGCCAGAAACAAGCCAGATACTATATCCCGAAAACCAGCTTAATCAACATAAACTGGTATGGCCTTTTTTTTATGGCCCACAGGGCAGGCTGAGTACTGTATCTTCGTGTTAGATAGTTGGAGCTATCCCATTGTGTTTATTTGGGGATAGTATGTGGCTGCTCTTCTCCTTGAGATAATGTTGTTGATTTTCACATCTCTGGTCTTTCCATCAGTTTGTGGAAGACTATGAGCCCACAAAAGCTGACAGCTACAGGAAGAAGGTGGTTCTGGATGGAGAGGAAGTTCAGATAGATATTCTGGACACAGCAGGTCAGGAAGATTATGCTGCCATCCGGGATAACTACTTCCGCAGCGGCGAAGGATTCCTCTGTGTCTTCTCCATCACTGAACTAGAATCTTTTGCAGCAACTGCTGATTTCAGGTAATTTATTGTTCTCCTGATGAGAACAGATGCTCTTGAACTTGATTAAAAGAGCTGTATTGATTTGAAATGTTCCTCTTTAATTAATGAAAAACCTTGTAAATGCTTTTTTTTTGTTTAATTAAATTAGTAAACTTCTAAAGCCAGAGATATATTTGCACATTTTGCCTTTAAAGAGATTTGACATTATTTTAGCACTTTTGACACATAATCTTAGCAAAGGCATTCTTATTATTCTATGTTTCTCCTTGCGTTCAGATCATTTTGATTTCTGGCAGTGTCTCAAATTTGAGGTATTAGGGTTGTTTTGCTAGAATAAAAGAGTCAGGGGCACATAGTTGGAGCAAGTTGTTCGAAAGTTACCTTCTCTACACAGAGAGCAGATTCTACGCGTAAAAGAAGACGAGAATGTCCCCTTCCTGTTGGTGGGGAATAAGTCCGATCTTGAGGACAGGAGACAGGTGAGCTCAGATGAGGCCAAAGTTAGAGCTGATCAGTGGGGGGTGTGCTACGTGGAGACGTCTGCTAAGACCCGAGCCAACGTAGACAAGGTAAAGACTACTGAAATTACATCATGTAAACTCTGAGTATTGTTAAACAACTGTGAACCCATGATGATTTCTTAATGTACTTAAATTGCTTTTGCAATTGCTTAAATTGGTAACACTTAAAAATAAGGCCTTTTTTTACATTAGGTAGTGTATTAAGGATCGTGGACTAACAATGATTTTTACCACATTTATTAATTACATGGTAATTTAAGTAAATTAATTATATAGAATGGTTCATTGTTAGTTAATAATGCATTAACTAATGTTAAATTATACAAGGTGAAGTTGAATATGTTAGTATATGTAGAAATTAACATTTGCCAAGATTAATAAATGCTGTACAAGTATTGTTCATTGTTAATAGAGTAACAATACATTGCGATCTTCTTTTGAACGATATCGATATAGAATCTTACCTTAACCCTCTTCTACAATGAGAGGAAATCACTTGCATTTGCAACCAAATTTCATGCTATGTGACTAAAAATAGGCTGGTATGTTTCTGATTTCACTCACCAGTGATTGTGTTCAGCAACGAGATCATTTCATTGCATGTTGAGAGTAAAAGTTTGATTTGACACTTTCCAATGAGTGTCCAAAGATGAGATCCACGGAATACATGTGTCATTGAATAATGTCACTTTTAGTACAATTAGTAATGCACTGCCTGGCCAAAAATAAAAATGTTACATACTCTAATATTTTGTTGGAGCGCATATAGCAATGATTACAGTGCACATTCGTTGTGGGATTGTTTCGACAACCTTATGCAACGTCACAACATTTATTTCCATACAAAGTTGCATTCATTTTTGGCCGAGATCTTGTATTGATGACGGAGTCGAACCACTCCGTAAAATCTTCTCCAGCACATCCCAAAGACTTTCAATGGGGTTAAGGTCAGGACTCTGTGGTGGCCAATTCATGTGTGAAAATGATTCCTCATTCTTCCTGAACCACTCTCACAATTTGAGTCTGGAATCTTGGCATTGTCGTCCTGGAATATACCCATGCCGTAAAGGAAGAAAAAAGCCTATTGATGGGATAACCTGGACATTCAGTACATTCAGGTAGTCAGCTGCTTTCATTTTACTGCCGCATAATGTTGCTGAGCCTAGACCTGACCAACTGAAGCAACCCCAGATCATAGGGAGGCTTGTAAAGTGGGCACTATGCATGACGGGTGCATCGCTTCATGCACTTCCCTTCTTAGCCTGACGCACCCATTGTTTGTAATGGTGTAAATCTGTACTCATCATACCACAGGATCTATTTCCATTGCTCCACAGTCCAATCTTTATGCTATCTAGCAAATGTAAGTATTTTTTTTCCGATTAGCCTCACTAACAAGTGGCATTCTTGTGGCCAAAAAGCTGTTTAGTCCCAATACTGTAAGTTCTCATCACATGTGGAAATGCTCTTACTTTCACTATTAAACATAGCCATGACTACTTATGAAAAGGTGTTGTCAGTGTATAAGCGGCCAGCTTCACATGTTTCCTTAGAAGCGTGCAGCACATTCAGACTGTTTAATTAAATCTCAGCCTTTTGTGGTTTAATCATCACATTAGTACATATCGTGATTTTAAATTGAATTAATTTAGCATTAATACATTAATTTTATCCCAATTCCATGTTTAATAGTTAATTGAGTAAATTCTGTGATTCCATCCTTGTTTTCTAAATCGTGGAAATCATAGTTCCCTAAATATTTCATTAAAATTATTTTCTGGCAAACACCACAAATCCCTCATATTTTTTAACTCCTCCCCTCCAACCCCGTTATATAGAGTCAACTTTTCACAATCCAGTCAATTTTCCCGTCCCGCCCTACATTTTTTGAATATCCTGTTTCACTCTGAAATATGTCAGATTTGTAACGCACTGAAACGGAAGAGGATCTATGTGCAGCTTTTATTGTAGCCAAGAACAAGAACACCAGGAATAACAAAATCCACGAGGAATGTAAGGCAAAACAAAAACATGAAATAACTGACAAATGGACAGGAGGGAAACAAGGGCTTAAATACACAAGGGGAAACAAGGAACACCTGGGAAAACAATCAGGGAAATGGAACCAATGAGGGGAAAACCAATCAAAAAACAGAACTACAAAAGGACTACAAAAACCAAACTGGAAACAGGAACTAAACAGGAAACTTCAACATAAAAGCACAAAACAAAAGACAACAGAGAACATGACAACTACAAAGGACTACCAAAACCAAACTGGAAACAGGAACTAAATAGGAAACTTCAACATAAAAGCACAAAAACAAAAGACAACAGAGAACATGACAAGATTACAGAAATGTAAATAGGTTTGTGAACAGTATTTCTTGTTAACTTTAACCAACCAACAACCCATTAACCAACATCTTATGGAGTTTTGTGTTCCTTGCCACAGTCCCCTTTGGCTTGCTCAATGGGGTTATAAATACAATTATTATTTAATTACTTATTTTTAAGCACAATTCACATTCATATTTTAACTTATTACAAAATGATGGCTCATAGACATTATAGACATTACAGTTTTATCTTCTGTTAATGCCTGATCTAATGTAAAGCTGCTTTGAAACAATGTTTGTTGTGAAAGGCGCTATACAAATAAAAATGAATTGACTTAACCTACATTTGTTTATCGACAGTACAAGCAATTTGGAAGCTGGATTAGCTGAAGTTACTTAGTTTAGCTGAATACTATACTGTCTTGATTGCAGGTTTTCTTTGACCTCATGAGGGAAATTCGTGCCAGGAAGATGGAGGACAGTAAGGAGAAGAATGGCAAGAAAAAGAGGAAAAGTCTGGCCAACCGAATCCGTGAAAGATGTTGCATTTTATAGCCACAGTGATGATACAATCTTAGGTTTTACACATGTATCTGTATGTCTTTTTTGCCCTGTCGCAAACTAATCCTCATCTGCGATGTTTCCTGGTGTTTGTGTGTCAGATGTAAGACTGTTGCTAGAATAAAGGATTACAGTTGATTTCTTAGATTATGCCATATGCTGTAGTGCCCAATTGATGCTGGAATCTCCGGTGTGTCTTTTAAATGAAATCATTCAAACAAGAAAAAAAGAATATTTTAAGATTTGATTCTCGTGTCAAATTCAAATTGTCATACGAGTTCCAAATGACACTATTTAAAAGGCCTTTTTGGCCTTAATTTTTAATAACTTCCACTCGTCACCATGACCTGAGTGATTCCACATACTTGGAAAAACTCTTGATTCATAAGATATTTTGAAGATTCTTACAGAAAATAAGAATAAATTGAAACTCCGCTAATAACTAGCCTTTGGTTTCAGCAAAAATGATCCCAGCACTTCAAACTAAGCTTTATTTTGAATGCATTCTTAAAAACAGCAAAGAAGGAGAATGGTGTCAATTATTAGTTTGTTGTTTGTGGCTCAAATAATAAGGTAATAATTGTTGTCCTGCGTACAGTAAGTACAGTAACACGAGATCAGGTTTTTGTTACTCCAGTTAGAGACAGCTGTACCCCAGTTGTTATCATTGTTTGTTTATTTATTTATTTATTTTTATTTTTGGAATGACTTAATATTACCTAACTTTACCAAGCTACTTGTCAGTATAAGTGGATTAAATGAAATTTAGTCAATGGACTAAAGGAAGTTATTTTGCAGCCATTTTGTGTATTTGACTTCCTGATGCCTTGATGTCCATTGTGAATGTGACTTGCACTTATCACCCATACTTACAAATCCTTTTATTGTCTGATCATTTTGGAAGTAGAGAGGCAGCTAGAAGGATAGAAAAGAGACCGCCTATGTGATCTGCAAGTTAGAGAAATGAGACTTAGAAATGTACTCTTCCTTGCTGTTGGAAGGTCAAAATGCCACAGCAACATCACAGGTGGCCAAAGCAAGTACAATGACAATCTTACGTTTTTCATATGTGACGTGTAAATCAAAAATGTGTCCGTTTGTGTGCTCATGCCCCACTGTTCCAGTCTTCACCAGACAAATAAATGATTCTATAGTCATTGATTTAGTTAAAATATATGTTAGATGTATCTTTCCGTTGACTGTCTGCTATACATGTACTGCAGGTGTTTGTTTCTGCCATTTCAAAAATATGGAGAAAAACGCTTTTCTAGATTCCAAAATGAAAATGGTTTAGTGTAAATGTGGCCTTACTGTTTTAGCTATTGCTTTTGCTTCTAGAAACATGCAGATAAATAAATGAACATAAATCCTCTAAATCAAGTGACAAGTTCTCCCATTTGTCATGGAACAATGGCTCCCTTCTGACGTGTAATGCTCACATTCGGTGAAACAATGAATGTGCATCACATCATGCAATTTTGCTCCAAAAATGTTTGCTTGGGAACCAACACCGAGCCATCTGCTATTGATATAAATCTAAAATCATCACACCAAAGGCAAGTGGGGTTTTAATGCATGGTGGATTGTATCTGTGCTGAAGTTTAATGTATGCAAAGGATATATTGCTGTGGCCATGGTAGACTTTTGTAGCAAAAGCAGCTGTGCTCTTGCGTGTTTTAACTAATCATTTCTATCATGGTGCTATTTTTGCTTACTCACAAAGGCTTTGTCCTTCATATTTATGTGTACTAGTTTGTGTATGTGTGAAGCATGGATGTGTGTCGAGGAGGAATATGTGTATTTTAAGGGAAGGGTGTTCTGTTAAAAATATTGTGTGTGTGTGTGTGTGTGTGTGTCTGCGCGCGCAGCAGGTAAAAAATATATCAGTGTAAAATATACAGAATGTATAGCTAATTTTCAGTTGTAGGATGTGTAAAATTGTAAACCGCTTAAGTTCATTATTTTTCTTTAATGACTGGCAAAAGTGCAATTTCCAACTGCAAAATGAACACTGCTTTTGAAGCAAGGAAAATGAAATTTTCTAATAAAATAAATGTATCTGAATTTCTTTCTGAATTTCCTTCATATGTTATTTGTTTTGAATTATATTTTCTCACTAAACATTTTCTTTTCTCCTTTAACCCTTTGCATATCTTCTATACAAATGATCTACACTTATGTTATGGGTATGCTTAACTATTAACATAAAAATAATATCTTGTTCCTATGCTTCCTTTTGTACTAATAATTATTCATGTAAAGAACACATCGGTGCTTCTGGATAATTTCATCATTTTTTTTAATGACAGCATATCAAAAGATCTGACTAAGATGAACCTTAAACCCAGCAAGGGATGAAACAAGCATTCATTCACCCTCCTGTACACAGTGTTGGGTAGATTACTTCTGAAATGTAATCGAGCATGATTACACAATACCAAAATTGTAATCAGTATTGTAATTTTTAAATTTTTTTTTTTGCACTTTTTAGGTCATCTAAATTACATAAAATCTGATAATTTATGGATTACTTATTGCACGTTTTAATAAAAATCTATGTATGTATATTAAGCACAATTAACACTGCTTTTGCGAAAAGCCATTTGCTATTTGTCATCTTAGTAAACAAAGGTGCTTAAAGGATTATGAAATACTAACACTGTTACCCAAGATGAACAACAACAAGAACATGCAAGTATTTTTATATATTTAAGAGGATTGTTGATAATTAAAAAAATAGGACTAGGAATTGGAATAATTTTCATCCGGTTTTGAAAACAATAATGTGTAAATGTCTTTAGATATGTTGTATCCTCAAAATTATTAATGAGGTATGAAGGTGTGACCTTTGCACCTCAGAGTTCTTGAACTTCCTGACTGTTTTCAACAATTAAAATCACCAAAAAAAGTCATTTAATTAATTTTGCCATAACTTATTGAAATGATATTTAGTTAAATAATGTTTTTTTTTTTTTTTACCTGTATCACATTTTAAGAGCAAGTCTGTTATCGTATAATAATTCCTAATAAAAAAAACATTCAACCATTCAATCCTGACACTAAAGCATTTGTTAGAAAAATTATCAAACAAACAAACAAAAATGTCTTTAATGTATGTGTGGCTCAGGCTTAAAGGTGAGTTGAACTATCTACTTAAATGGGAAGAGTCCGAAATCTCCAAAACGGTCAAGATTATGATCAAAGAGCATATTTCAAATCAGCAGTTCAATCTGACAACACTGGAATCATAAATCAGGCTTCTATAGCTCATATCGGACAAAAAATACTATTTTTCAGGCTGGCCCAGCTAATGCACATGTACGTTTTCGAGTTTTCTGAAAGGCAGCTTTATCTAAAAGGTGATTGGCTTTTAAGGTGGGACTTCCTTTTCTACATCTGCCATAGTTGGCATCCCAATTTCACACGACACCAGTGGTGCTTGTCTCAGGCCAAATCTCTACCGATTTTCCACTAACTTGAGAACCGAACAATGATCTAACTGACCATGTCCGACAAAAAAACAATGCATTGTGTTCTTGTTTATGACGAGGTTGGAGCCATTGTGCAAGTCAGTGCAGATGAATGACAAACAAGTCAGTAAAAGATCACAAAATATCAATGTTTTAAATCACAATACATGTAAACAAAGAATAAATAACACTTACTTGTGCTGCACATCCCAATAAACCTCCAAAAGTTGCCTGCATTAAACACATGTTGCAAATGTATGTAGGTAATGAAAATCGTGAAATCCTCAATGTCATATTCAGTTTTGTTTAAGGTGATTAAATCAAACTATTTAAATAACTGTCCAATAAGTGAAAGGATAATATTTGGGGTTCAACTTTATTATCACATTTTCTTTACACTACTTGAAACCTCTTTACAACTATTTCACTTTAAACAGTGCTTCCTGGCTATGCCTGTTGCACATATTTCAGGTTCTTTCTTAGACCGCTTTTTTAAATCCAGGAGTATAATAAATACATTATGCACTAGTTATTACAGTTGGCTGATAGGTAATGTAATCAACTCTGTAAAAATACTTAATTGTTTGAGTAGGGAAAAATCACACCATACAAATTAGTTCAAATAAATGAAGCGTGGTTAGTATTTAGATGTTTCTCTTTCTTTTGAGTTCAGGAAGATTAAATCTTTTAAGTTACCTGAATTTTTATATTGTTTTGAGTTTAGTTAACTTGTATCAAAGCATAGAGTTTCCAATTAGCATACATTCAGCATGTTAGCATTCACTGTACTAGGTAGTTCTAGCTACTACTAGCTAGTTATGTTCCCTCTACTTGAAGTATTTAAGTTGAAATTACATGGCAATTTTAAGTACAGTCAAAGATCATTTAAATTAGTTATTTTGCTTAATATTTCAAGTTAAATGCAATTAGCATGCAAGTATAGTACAAAAAGAAAGGTAATTATTAGGTAAAAAATGGCAAAAAACAAACAGTTCTAGAAACTCATCATTCAATCGTTGTTTTGAGGAATGAAGGCTATACAATGTTTGAAATTGCCAAAAAACTGAATATTTCATACAAAGGTGTACACTATAGTGTTCAAAGACAAAGAACAACTGGCTGTAACAAGAACAGAAAGAGATGTGGAAGGACAGATGTACAACTAAACAAGAGGATAAGCACATCAGAGTCTCTAGTTTGAGAAATAGACGCCTCACATGTCCTCAGCTGACAGCTTCATTGAATTCTACCCGCTAAACACCAGTTTCATGTACAACAGTAAAGAGAAGACTCAGGGGAGCAGCCCTTATGGGAAGAATTGCAAAGAAAAAGCCACTTTTGAAACAGAAAAACAAAAAGAAAATGTTATAGTGGGCAAAGAAACAGACATTGGACAACAGATAATTGGAAAAGAGTGTTATGGATCTTAACTCCATTGAGCTTTTGTGGGATCAGCTAGACTGTAAGGTGTGTGAGAAGTGTCCAACAAGACAGCTACATCTATGGCAAGTGCTACAGGAAGTGTGGGGTGAAATGTCACCTGAGTATCTGGACAAACTGACAGCTAGAATGTCAAGGATCTGCAAAGCTGTCATTACTGCACGTGAAGTTTTTTTTAAATAGAATAGTAGTTGTAGTACTAGAAGTAGTTTAAGAAGATTGTAATAGTAATTTTCATGTTATCAATGTCCCTATAAATGTGATAAGCTGAATGCCAATTTGGTGAATAAAAATAACAATTTCTTTCCATAAGAGCAAAATCTGTACATTATTCCAAAATTTTGTTTGGCAGTGTAAAATGTAATACAAGTACTTGGGGTTTGTAATCTGATTACATAATCTATAGTTATCAGGCAATCCATTATTGTTTATACACTGCTGATCTGCCATACCAAAGGTCGATCTAAATATAAGACATTGCTCAAGGGGTTTAAACATCTTTTGACATATAGATTATTTTGATATCATATAACATTTATATAAATATTTGCACTGTTGCATTCACAATCTACAGACCAATTTCTTTAAAACATCATTTAGAGTTATATTTCTGAACTGTTGCGTGAATAAATTGTCACATAATAGGAGACACATGGTGGCGCCCTCTATTGCCAGCGGCATATGTTTGCAAGCTTTATGAGTTTGCCACTGCTAGAGCACATCTAATGAAGGCCTCAAAGAGCAAAGGCCTACAGGCGGCAGTAGCGCAAGCAATCGGTTTCCTTTTAGTGATTCGCTACCTTTGTTTATTATATTGAATGACAACAGTTGTACTTAACGCCATAGCCGGGTGATTAGTGTAATTATTTTTTTCACTTCGATTATATATATATATATATATATACAAAAAAAGATTAATAAATTCTAATATTTTTGCTACGTTATATTTGTATTTTGTGGAATCTGCAGAAGTGAACTCAACACCGATCTAGCCTGCGTGCTACTTCCTTGTAAGTGAGTCGGTGTGAGAGGGCGTCAAGAAGTTTGAGCCCCGCACAAGTATGTGTGAATTAATCTCTCGTTTTCGATGGGATTTTCTTTTGGGAAACCTCTTTAGGCGCTGAAAACAAGCCATTTTAACTCGTCAACTGGGAGACAGCGTTATCCGAGCCATGGAGGCTGATTTAAAGTCTGTTGTGCGGAATATTCTGTAAATTAGCATTGGCTGGCTAACAAAATCTTTTCATTATATGCGCGCAACTGGATTATGACCGGCATCGCTGAGCCTTTTATTGGCATTTCTGGCCCCTTTCAATTATTATTTTTAGGTTGATATGCATCGGGATGGTTAAACGTGTTGGATTCGGTGTGATCTGGACGGTATTGGTCGGTGTGTGATCACAGGGAAAGAAAAAGTGCTGCTATTTGAGCTAACTGTGCTACACTAGTGCTAAAAGTGGGTTTCAAATGTTGTGCTTTGTTTGCCGGGGACTGAAACACACGCATTTCAGAGTGATCAAAGTGGAATATTAAATGCCTAACTCGGAGATCATTCCCCGTGAAGGTCGGGGGAGAATCCCGCCGGCACAAAGGAGCCAGAGAGAAGAGCGACGGAGTAAGACCGGGGGCCACCGGGAGAGACAGCGGGAGAAGGGGCGATCAGCGTCCTCCTCCTCCCGGAGGAAGAAACACAAGCACGCTCGTGAGAGACAGCAGCAGCAGCTGTGGCAACAGCAAGAGGTAGTTTATCGCGATGACGGGGATGTACGGACTCTGGTCGAGTATGATGATGTGAGCTCGCAGTCCGAGCGCTTCTCCGCCAGCCCGTCACCCAGAACCGACACGCCGCCTGTGGACCGGCTGAGCGAAGCCGAGCTCCAGGAGTCCAGCTTCGGCGGAGCTTCCACGCCGCACAGGAGGAACAGGAGAGAGCACGAGTCATCTTACCCAAGGAGGGAAGAAAGCGGATCGGCGGAGAAAGGCAGACCGGAGAGGGAGATGAAGAGGAAGGAGCGAGACGTGGCGTTCAAGTCCCGCAGCGGCGTTAGGAATCACGACAGCAACGGGAGGAAGCCTTCATCAGCCTCGTCCCATACGGACAAAAAGGAGTCCAAACGACACAAAAGCAGGTCCAAGTCCGAGAAAGACCCCCCTTCTGCGTATAGGGAAACGCCACAAGCTTACAGGGACGACCGGGAAGAACTCCGGGCCTATAGGAGAACCAGTCCGAGCTTCAAAGCGGCGGAAAGTCCTTACGGGACATCCTACTCCTATGGATACCAGTCCCCTGATACAAACTACCAATTTATATCCAGGAGAAGCCCTAAAAGACCGTCTCCTAACTCGATCTACTACGGTCGGGAGTTGTACGGTGCCTGTAACGTTTCAAAGTCACCGAGTTCGTACTCGAGTAGTAAGAGGAAGCGCAGGTCCCCGAGCTACGGCCGACACAGTCCCCACGAGCAGAGTGAGTTCACCTCCAGCCCGTACGGCCAGCGGAGACGCTCCTCCAAGAGCCCGTACAGAAAGTCCACGAGCCCCAGTCCGGACGTCAGGTAAGACAACAGGGCTATTGTTTGCACTTTAATTGGGCTTTTTAACAATTTATACTGGCAAAGTATTGGGGGCAGGTTGCTTTTTTTGTTTTCTATTTGTTTGCAATCAACCCTATCAAAAATCCACCATGGTACCTAGTTTCTTCCAAAATAACAGTTAATACTGTAGTATTACAATTGGTAACTTGGTGATCCTTACGAAACCTGTCATGGTAATGTCCTTTGAGCTTTGAGATTGATATGGAGCAGGAAAGTTGGTCAAAAACTTAAGCAGCATAATGGCGCCCTCAACTGACAACTGTTGTAAACAACATGGCATAAAAAAAGCATTAAGCCTCAAAAATTCTTTGAAACTTCAGTACTATGAGAATGTGCAAAATGATTGGACACATTTTTGTTTGCTGTTTACAGAGTCTAGTGCTGTCATAGAGACAGGCGAGATATCTCATGCCACTTATCAGGGAGTAGGATTATTTTCTGCATACCTTTCCATGAAAAAATTCTGAACAAATCAATAAATGTAAATATATTTTGCATAAACAACGAAACGTACATTTAGGTCCATACAGGGTTTTTTGACGAAATTAAGCATTCATTACCGTAACGCCTAAGGACGTTATACTGTTACCTTTATCATTGTATTCCATAATTCTTATTACTATAACAGTCATTTTTAATGTACTACAGTAAATTAAAGATGCTGTTGTACAATTATTCTAGTTTTTAAATGTATATCTGTGAAATTGAAACTCAGTACCAAGGGAGTACTATTATGACATTAAATGCATAATAACTTAAATAATATGTCCTTTTATTTGTGTTGCTGTAATGAGAATTATGGGGTAAAACATGCATTACTGTCATGAAAATGTCACGACGTTAAAGATCCTAATGGTCATAAAATAGGCTTCATTTTCAATATGCAAAAAATAGCTTTTTCTTTTCATTTGGAGTACTAAAAACAGGACCAGGATATTTTCTTGACCGGTTTCATGAGAATCACCCCAACAATATCATATAAATGAATTCGCCTACATGACAGAAAGCTTAAATATCTGAAGTAGATTTTATTATGATTTTATTCTGCTAACTATGGTTACCATGGTTAACCGTTATATGGTAATATTTATTGAAATTTTATATAATTGGCTTAAGTCGTGAGAAGCTAAACATAATGATTTTAGAACAGTTTGTCGTCAAGGGAATGTTGTTTTTTGCTATCAAATAAAAATAATTCGTTTGCAAGGGTCTGAAAGTATATATGTAGTTTTTTTGGTGTAATTTGGATTTTTTTTTTTATAACTGTCTGAAGTTGTGAGACGTACAACACAAGGGCCTGCAACTATGTTTGTGTACAGAATGTCCTCTAACTCAAATGTCTTTTACTTTAATTAAAATAAAACTTCAATAATGCATTATTCGAAATGAGACACCTCCGAAATGAGAATGCAGTCATGTTGTGCTGTTATTTTTTTAACTGTTGTTGTAGATGCATTACATGATGACAGTCTGTCATGTTGCTCACTGATTTCACTGCTCTGTTGTTGAGGAAATTGCTTGACTTCATTTTTAAGTGTGCTCAAACTATTTAAAAGTATTGGGATGAAACTGTAAAAGGCATATCTGATTTATGTCTACTTTAAAATGGGCTTTTCACCAACTGACGTCTCTTTCGACATGTATCGAGAATGACCCACAATTGGCCGTGCTCACATGAGCAACACCAGGCCTTGAGCAACACACTGAAGGTTGAAGATTAAACTTTACTCCATGTTGGCTACTGTCTTGTCTAAAACTGAGCCGGAGTGTAAGCCTAAATAATGACTTTCAACCCCATGTGTTAACAAAAACTGGTAAACATTTGTCAAAAGTGAAACGTTTAGAAGACATATTTTCCCACTGAGACAGCCAGTTTGATTTCTATGGGTTTATATAGGGCTGTGTCAGTTGTTATATTAGGCATATGAATGTGTGTAAACATAAGGTCAATCTCAGTTTGAGAAGCAAATGAAGTCCTACAGCTTTATAGGATGTTGTATTCATTTCAGCTATCAAATGATTAAACTACAAACAGCAGAAGCAGTGTTCACAAACTCTCCTTCAGGAAAAGAGATACAGTTGAGGTCAGAAGTTTACATACATCTTAGCCAAATATTTTAAAATCTGTTTTTCTCAGTTCCTGACATTTAATCGTAAAAACATTCCCTGTCTTAGGTCAGTTAGGATCACTATTTTAAGAATGTGAAATATCAGAATAATAGTAGAGATAATAATTTATTTCACCTTTTATTCCTTTCATCACATTCCCAGTGGGTCAGCAGTTTACATACATTTTGTTAGTATTTGGTAGCCTTTAAATTGTTTAACTTGGGTCAAATGTTTTGGGTAACCTTCCACAAGCTTCTCAAAATAAATTGCTGTAATTTTGGCCCATTCCTCCAGACAGAACTGGTGTAACTGAGTCAGGTTTGTAAACCTCCTTGCTCGCACACACTTTTTCAGTTCTGCCCATACATTTTCTATCAGATTGAGGTCAGGGCTTTGTGATGGCCACTCCAATACCTTGACTTTGCCATTTTGCCACAACTTTGGAGGTATGCTTTGGGTCATTTTCCATTTGGAAGACCTATTTACGACCAAGCTTTAACTTCCTGGCTGATGTCTTGAGATGTTGTATATATCGGTCCCTCCCGCATTAAAGCACCCCCAAAACATGATGCTGCCAACCCTGTGCTTCACGATTGGTATGGTGTTCTTCGGCTTGCAAGCCTCACCTTTTTTCATCCAAACATAACGATGGCCATTATGGCCAAACATTTCCATTTTTATTTCATCAGACCACAGGACATTTCTCCAAAAAGTAAGATCTTTGTCCCCACGTGCACTTGCAAACTGTAGTCTGGCTTTTTTTATGGCGGTTTTGGAGTAGTGGCTTCTTCCTTGCTAAGCAGCCTTTCAGGATTTGTCAATGTAGGACTTGTTTTACTGTGGATATAGATACTTGTCCACCGGTTTATTCCAGCACCTTCAAAAGTTACTTTGCTGTTGTTCTGGGATTGATTTGCACTTTTAGCACCAAACTACGTTCATCTCTAGGAGACAGAATATGTCTCCTTCCTAAGTATGATGGCTGCATGGTCCCATGGTGTTTATACTTGCATACTATTGTTTATACAGATGAACATGGTACCTGAACATGGAAATTGCTCCCAAGTATGAACCAGACTTGTGGAGGTCCACGATTTTTTTTAGGTCTTTGCTGGTTTCTTTTGATTTTCCCATGATGTCAAGCAAAGTGGCACTGAGTTTGAAGGTAGGCCTTAAAATACATCCACAGGTACACCTCCAATTGATTCCAATTAGCCAATCGGAAGCTAATTGCCTAATGGCTCAACATAATTTTCTGGAATTTTCCAAGCTGTTTAAAGGCACAGTTAACTTGGTGTATGTAAACTTCTGACCCACTTGAATTGTGTTAGTCAATTAAAAGTGAAACAATCTGTCTGTAAACAATTGTTGGAAAAATTCCTCAAGTCATGCACAAAGTAGACCTAAATAACTTGCCAAAACTACAGTTTGCTAATAAGAAACTGTAATGACTTCAAACTAATTCAATGTAAACTTCTGACTTTGAATGTATATGGTTTGTTTCCCCTTTTTTGCTTATTTCCCTTTCGTGAATTCTACAAGTGTTCAGTGTAAAGCTGATTTCTGTATAAAGGCCACAGGAAGTTTCTCATTCCTTCACAAATGCTCCGTTGGTGATAAACATTCCAAATGGTCTGTGAGCAGCTATTTTAGTTTCTTAATGCAGCTCCATCATCGCTTTGTGATTTCAAGAATTCAAGTAGAGGTCGACCAATAGTGTATTTTGCCGACAATAACTAAAGTGCCGGAAAAGGCAAATAACTGATTAATCGGCTGGTAGATTTTAAATTTGATTCAAAGGATGTTAAAAATACTATATTATAATGGTCACAAACATAGAGGTTACAAGAGTCCAACATGAATCAAATCTCAGATTCAGTTTATTGTTCTACCAAAATCCCAATAAAAAAAAAAACGATTGGTTCATAATGTGTGACAACTGTAAACATGCCCAAAACAGACAAGGGACTCTTATTTTGAAATGACACAGACTTGGCTCCATTAAAATGCGCTATATTGAAGTATTTAACAAATTA
This sequence comes from Moxostoma hubbsi, assembly GCA_032164185.1. Taxonomy (NCBI): domain Eukaryota; kingdom Metazoa; phylum Chordata; class Actinopteri; order Cypriniformes; family Catostomidae; genus Moxostoma; species Moxostoma hubbsi. Next base: position 11,633,909 of record JAVLUX010000033.1, read on the forward strand.
AGCTTTTTATAGCTTAATATTCACCAGATGAAGAGGTTGTGTATATATTTTACCAGATGAGGTTTAATGAGGAATAAGGTTTATTATTATTCACAAGATATGAAGTTTAGAGACGCAATGTATGTGCTGATGGGGCACGTTTCTAAACAGTCACATTTTTCTTTGGATGCCCTCGCTTCAATGTAGATTACTTGATTATCTAATCAAAATAGCACCAGCCACAGAGGAACGTGGAAGAATGCGGAGGAATAATACAAAAAACTATCTGCATAGATTTTTGCTGAAAACCAATAGTTCTAAAAAACAATTATTGGCACAGATTAATCTGTAAAAATTATATCGGTTTACCTCTAATTTAAAGTTTGCAAGCTAACTTCAAAATGTAACTTCCAATGTATCATGGTAACAGTATTTATATGTGGTTTCATAACTACAGGAAATGTACGTATGTCTAATCTCTGCATTTTGAAGATGATTTGACCAAAAAAAGTCTGCTAAATAAAGGTATAATGGAATTTTTTCATACTCAACATTGGTGAGGGAAAGAAACTTTTGTTTGTTGCAGAACAATGTTTACTAGGCTTGTTTTTTTTATTGTTCACCTTTATGGTGAATCTGCGAGTTCACTTTCAATCTCTCATGCACCACGGAAGCAGCTCTGATTGCACTAAGAAATGCCAATCTCATTATTGAACTGTTGGTCATGATATGAATTCACAAATAGATTAATAAAATGTTGATACATGGATCTAAAGTATTGGTACCTTTTCTCACAATATTTTGGGATATATGATCGATCAGCAAAAGTCACTGCTAAATAACACTGCATAAATTCATGTTCTGTTTTTTGTCTCGTCTGATGTTGTGTATTTCAGGCGGACGGGAAAATCACGTAGCCGGAGCCCATATCAGTCGTCGCGTCATTCTCGCTCACACAGTCGCCACCGCCACTCGCGTTCCCGCAGCCGCCCCTCCAGCCTGTCCCCCAGCAACCTGACCCTGAAGAGTAGCCTGGCCGCTGAGCTCAGCAAGCAGAAGAAAGCTAAAGCGGCTGAGGCTGCCCGCGTCAAAAACTCCAGCAATGCCTCCACCCCGACCAAGGGTTCCTCATCATCCTCCAGTGCCCCCCAGCCCAGCCCAGTCACCAACCACTCAGCCAAGAAGACTAGACCCCCCTCACCACCACCTGTGTCCGAGAAAGGCCCCAGAACTCCGGTGTCTAGTCAGCCACAATCCCCTGTGGATAGACCTGCCAAGAGGATCTCTGACACCTTGCAGTCTAGCAGAGATGGTAAAGTAAAGGAGGAGAAGAAGAAAGGAGGCCAGTCCATGCTGGTAAAAGAGAAGGACAAGGAGAAAGCAGCTGGTATTGCTGTCGGCTCTCAGAGCTCCATTCCTGCAGCACCCAACAACCTGGATCATCTGGATGGAAGCATCAGGTGAGGCTCATTATTTTAAATGAGAGGTTCTGACTACAGATGCACCGATGTATCGGCCAATCATTTCTATTGGCTGTAAAAAGCTTCAGACAGTTTATTTGATTTTTATTTGATTCTTTGTAATAAGAGTTGTATGTACTATACAAATATAGCCTACAGTAAATTTCAGCACTTTAAACTTTCTCCCCAGTCCAAAAATATAATTTGTTGAAAATAAGCTGCAAGAAGGTTTCATTCTGTAACCCTCCTTTGTGACATCAGAAACTCAAAACATTAATGTATGACCAACCACATTTACATTTATAAGTAGACCTCAGTGAGAACTAAATGACCCCTTTACTGATTAACTCAAGCTACAGATTGGTCACTGTTTACTAGTTTGGGAAATGTGTCTTTAACACTGTTGGGTATTTTAAAATCTTAGATATTTTGACAATTGAACTGATGCTACATTGACTATCTTTTTTTCACTCTCCATATCTGTAGCTTGAAGGACTTCTCATCGGCTCTCACAGGGAAGAAGAAACCAGAGAGGAAAGCCCGTCACCTTCTCATGGATCTCCCTCTTCCTCCAGAGCTCCCTGGCATCACATCAGGTTCACCCCCTAGCCTGCCAGATGATAAAAAGATCCCCATCCCACGCAAGAGACCCAAGTATGTTGTCAAACAAGCCCTTCTCATCACTATTATCATAATATTGGCTTGACAAAGCCAACATACTGGTTGTCTACAGATGTAGTTTAGGGTTTTACCAAAGTCCTTAAACCAAGACCAAATTGATCAATTATAAATCCTTCTAGAGCTTTCAGCCTACAGCCACCAAACTTGGCACAGACTTTCAGACTGTTCAGATGGGCTGTCACTCTTGATTATTTTGGGAATCAAGTCATCTTTTGATTATTCTGACGATTAATCAGAAAAAAATATTTCATAACTCGGGATTGCATAAAGTTGTCGAGGTGAAATCATGTTTGGCTAAAATGTGTTCATTAGTTCAAAAGATTTGATGTACTCTATGATAGAATAACAACAACAACAACAACAAAATGATTGTGTAAACAATATCTGAAGCCAAAAGACACCCAAAGCAGATCTATAATATAAAAAAAAAAATTATACTGTATGATTCAAGTTGACAGATTGGCTACTCCATGTGTGCACAACATTTTTTTTTTTTAATACAAAATCTGCTTTTTCTTTAACTAGTTTAACATGATCTAGTTATTTCAGTTTGGAACTCAAATATGGGAAAGCAGGCCATGGAAATTATTTTTTCAGAAGCAATGCTAGCCCACCAATCTTGTATATTTAGGTTGAGTTACATTCATGATAAACTATTTTACTATCACTTTTAAATGATTAAACAATCACTTACATGTGACACCAACAATAAATCAATAAATATATATGTGGATAATTTTTCTATACACACACATATATATATATATATAATTTTTATTTTTTTTTCTCCCAATTTGGAATGGTATATTTCCATTACTTAGTAGGTCCTCGTGGTGGATCGTCAACCTGCATATCTTATCACGTGGCTTGTTGTGCATGACACCACAGAGACTCACAGCATTTGAAGGCTCATGCTACTCTCCGCGATCCAAGCACAATGTACCACACACGCAATTGAGAGTGAGAACCACTAATCATCACCACAAGGAGGTTAATCCCATGTGACTCTACTCTCCCTAGCAATCAGGCCAATTTGGTTAATTGAGAGACCTGGCTGGAGTCACTCAGCACACCCTGGATTCAAACTTGCGACACCAGGGGTAGTAGTCGGCTTCAATACTCACTGAGCTATCCAGGCCCCCTCACTATTAACAATATTAAAAGCCGTGTGGCTTTAAATGCTCACGTTGACCTTTGACTGACAGCATATAGAGCTGCGCCTTATTCAGTAAATAATGTTCTCTGGGTTCCCGCATTGAGTTTTACCTTTGATAATGGCCACAAACTATAAAATATTTATCGGAAGTGGGGCATTGCAAACTATGAAAAATGTAATCATTGTGAAATCTAATTTCCATGAGGAGGAAAATTGCATTTACATTTAAATGGTAATTCCTTTACACAGAACCCAAATCACAATCTGCAGAAAATAACCTTCGATCATATGGATTCAGTCTGATTAGCGAGCAGAAAGTGTTTGCATCCGTCACTGCATGTGTAACTTTAATCAAGTCCGATGGACGTCTTTGTCATTATTTTATGTTGCATCATAAAAGCCTATATTGCAAACAGTGGTGTAGATATGTTTAAAGTGCTTTCCAGTTCAGCATGTCATAAGTGGGAATGAATGACTTACCACTGGATGCTTAGCACCGCAAATGTGTTCAGTGGGTCTGTGAAAACAATGTCATCTTTTTGAGTTCTGTTGCATTTCCGTGATGTTATGGTTTTAGGACCTGCATGGTTTTTCAAATCTAAAGTAAAGTGCTCTCACACAGTTGCACCTCTTTTCGTTATGTGTTTAGACCCTCGTCCGTGGACTGCGTCACTTATGCCTTATTAACGATTTGTTGATTCGACAAATTTGAAATCAATGAATTTTTTTTTATCTAATTAAATTGAGTTCAAATTCAGTTCTCACTGGATTGCTTGGCAGTCGAGTGTGAAGCAGCTGGAATGAGGATTAGCACCAATCTGAGGCCATGGTTCTCAGCAGGAAAACGATGGAGTGCGTACTCCGGGTAGGGAAGGAGGTATTGCCCCAATTGAAGGAGTTCAAGTACCTCAGGGTCTTGTTCACGAGTGAGCGGGAGGTTGGCCGGAGAATCGGGGCAGCGGGGGGTATTGCACTCGCTCTATCGCACCCTTATCACAAAAAGAGATCTGAGCAGGAAGGCAAAGCTCTCGATCTACTGGTCAATTTTTGTTCCTACCCTCGCCTATGGTCTTGAAGCCTGGGTTATGAACGAAAGAACTAGGTCACGAGTACAGGCGTCCGAAATGGGCTTCCTCAGAAGGGTCGCGGTCTTCTCCCTTAGAGATAGGGGGAGGAGCTCAGTCATCCGTGAAGGAGCTCGGAGTAGACCCGCTGCTCCTTTGCGTCAAATGGAGTCCGTTGAGGTGGTTTGGGCATCTGGTAAGGATGCTCCCTGGGCGCCTCCCTAGCTCCTAGCTGGGAGGAGGCCTCGGGGAAGACCCAGGACTAGGTGGAGAGATTACATCTTCACACTGGCCTGTGAATGCCTCGGGGTCCCCCAGTCAGAGCTGGTTAATGTGGCTCGGAATAGGGAAGTTTGGGGCCCCCTGCTGGAGCTGCTGTCCCCGCGACCCGACTTCAGATAAGCGGTTGAAGATGGATGGATGGATTGATGGATAATTAAGTTATAAGACAATTGAGTAATCGTGACAGCCCTAGTTCAGGCTTAGTGTTCTATGTCTTTTCTAACTTATCGGACTTACAGTTTTCCCGTGGTGGACAATCGAATATCCTCAAAATACCCTACACCTACATAGACAGAGTTGAAACTTTAGCTATCAAAACTACTAACTAGCAAACTAACCATCTTTGTCTGTCTGTCCATCTACCTGTCTCATGGTTTCTGTCTGTCTGTTTTTAGGGAATGTGAAACCTTCAAACTTCAAGCTATCAAAACTATTTTACACTTTCAAAGTCATCATTAAGCTAACCTCAAATCTTGCCAAAATGTTCTTATCTAGTAATTGTGTTTGCCTGACAAAGCCAACATTCTGTTTTTCTACAAACGTAGTTTTGTTTGTTTTTATCCATGAACCAAGACCAAAATTTGTAACACCTTGAACTTTCAAGTTACATTCAACAGTCTGGGACATACCTTCAGACTGTTCTAGAAAAGTGTGCCATGTCTTTTCTAACTGATCAGACTTACAGTTTTCGCACAGTGGATGATCAAATATCACATCTACTTGCATTGACGGAATGTTCAAACAGGCCATTGGAATTCTTGTTAATTCAAACTCTTTAATTAAAAAATTTAAATGTAAACAAACAAACGGAAGGCTTCTGATCTTCAAGGATGTTTCTCAATGTGTGTTCTTATGTGTTCTTACATTCTCGTGGACTCAGACGTCATCATCCACTGCCGTAGTTCAATTACAATACTCATGAATGCAAGTTCCGAGAGTGCTTAACTGGATGTGTTCTTGATCAGGCTAAATATCTAGGATGCATCAGATGGTGACTTGTGGGCAAGAACCCATTTGAATTCTCAGAAATCATAGTGGCACTATTAGAAGTCATTGTGTTTCCCTCGAGAGTTTCCCACTGTAAGCTTGTGAAAGTCTGATGGCTCATGAGTGTTGTTATTGTCAGTCCACGTGTTGTTTTTTTGGCCATCATTTTAATAAAGTAATAAACACATGGAGGAAAAGAGTATTAACAGACTTAATTCTTTCACTGGTCCTGCAAAACCTCACTGATGTGATGCTAAAAATGCTTTCACTGGTGTGTGATGATAGTAGTTTTCTCATTGGCTATAATTGTGCTGGGTTGGGCAATAGGAAGAACGTAGCACATCTCAAAACTCACAATAGATGTGTTCTATGTCTTCCTGTCCTTCAGAGTTTGTTCATCCAAAGTTAGCTTGGCAAGATTGGGCTTCATAAAATGCAAGTCTGTTCTATGCATTCTTGGCATTGAGAAACATCCTAAGTCTATCTCTCTGATGGTTTATCTATCTGAAAGTTTATCTGACAATCTATGTGACGATCTGTCTGACTATCTAGCTAGATAGCTAGCTGGCGGATTGTCTTACTGTAATATATATAACAATCAATCTTCAAACCTTTAAATCAAGTTTAAACTTTCAGACAAGGCTTTGTCAAGCCAACATCCAAGTGTTGATAAACTTTTACCTAGTTATCAGTTATAGTATAAAATATTAATTTAGTTTATGGTTGCATTTCAGAATTTGTGGTCCACGCTTTGGGGAAATCAAAGAGACCGAGATAGACTGGGGAAAACGGTGTGTTGACAAGTTTGAAATCATTGGGATCACTGGAGAAGGTACTTACGGGCAGGTGTACAAAGCCAAGGACAAAGATACTGGTAAGGATGTTATTAATTCTTTCTTTAAAATACCATAACTGAAATTGATGTTTCATTTATCTTTGCTGAAGTGCACCATGAACTTAATCAGTTTCATATTGCATTGTTACAATTCTAAGTAATGCTAATGCATTCTGAGACTATTAATCACGTTGCATAGTTTAAACATCTTTCTAACTTGCTTAGCTGAGTTGGTAGCACTAAAGAAAGTCCGTTTGGACAACGAGAAGGAGGGTTTCCCCATCACAGCCATCAGGGAGATCAAGATCTTGCGGCAACTCAACCACAAGAGCATCATCAACATGAAGGAGATAGTCACTGACAAAGAGGATGCTTTGGACTTCAAGAATGACAAAGGTACCACAGAAATTACCTTTTCTTTCGTCTCTGGAGTTTAATTTATTGTTGATGTGAACTCTCAAAGGTTTCCCCCATTTATTTTGTCCTAATGATTGTGTTTTAATCTAAAAGGGGCATTCTACCTAGTGTTTGAGTACATGGACCACGACCTTATGGGGCTCCTGGAGTCTGGTCTTGTCCACTTCAATGAGAGCCACATTAAATCTTTCATGAGGCAGCTGCTGGAGGGACTGGATTACTGCCACAACAAGAACTTCCTGCACAGGGACATCAAGTGCTCCAATATCTTGCTCAATAACAAGTTAGTGCACAATAGATTCTGGTATGAATGAGGACACGTAGAAGACCTGTTTTACACCACCTGCATTATTAGCAGTACATATTTTGTTGGCCATATGAACCGGTTAATGCTGCAGCGCAACTTAACAAGCTGTGTGAAATGGGCCAAAACTATAAATATTTTTAGACCAAACTTTTAGTCTTAACTTTATACTTTAGCAAATCTAACATCTGAATAATTTCACCATTTGTACTATTCACCAGGGGTCAGATAAAGCTAGCAGATTTTGGTTTGGCTCGACTGTACAACTCTGAAGAGAGGTACGTACCCTTGTTTAACAAGCCACAATAAGGAACATTGATTCAGCAAGTTAACCAGCTGTTATGAGTTGTGTAAACTGAGTTGAGCAAACTCTGACTTGTCTTTTGCATTCTCCAGCCGACCTTACACCAATAAAGTGATCACACTGTGGTACCGCCCACCTGAGCTGCTGCTAGGAGAAGAGAGGTACACGCCAGCCATTGATGTGTGGAGCTGTGGGTAAGGAAGCAGTTAAAAAATGCAATTCTTTTCAGAGTGTAAATGGTAAGGTTTTCATCTGCTGAAGGCTTTAAAACCCTTTATGTCAAACAGATGCATTCTGGGAGAGCTCTTCACTAAGAAGCCCATTTTTCAAGCCAATCAGGAGCTAGCACAACTAGAACTGATAAGGTAACACAGTTTTCTGAATTCATATTGAGACAAAATGTCAATTACTGATACTAGTGGTTGACCGATATATCGGCAAGATGATATTTGGTATTTTTAAATGAGCGATACATTTTCCTGAAACTTGCTCGATTAGCCTCTTAAGCCGCAATGTGCCGAGAATTGCCTGTTTGCACGTGAAGGAGCTGCCTGAGACATATAAATGACCAATCAGTTTGTTTTGTTGCTACGTGACATCGTGTTACTACAACAATAGACCGGTGTGCAACACAGTCTCATTTCTACTGCCCTGAGATGCATATGAACTCATGTTGTTAAAAGTTTGTTTCATTCTCACTATCTACTCAACAGTTTCCTGTAACTGTTAACTGTCTTGTTTAATGATAAAAAGGCAAATATCTTACGACATCTGCAAATATGCGGGTATCTAGTTTAATCAGATTTAATTCACAAACCTCACAAAACTTGCACACATCCAGCGTTTTCGTCCTGTGGAGCACTCCTATGTCTTCTGAAGTTCGTATTCTGTCAGCCTGGACCTAGACTTCCCTCAAACTCACAAATGTTGCACAAGGGTCAGTCCATGACACTCCAAGCAGGCGATCTGGGCTGAGTAAACTAGAAGCCAGTAAACTCACTGGATCTGCATATGATAGAGCAACTTCATGTGTGCTAAATGTCATATTCACTGTGCACTGTATGAACAGTTAGTTTGACTATTTTTGTAAGAAAATGCGATTTGTTAATGTTAACATGTTGTTATTTCCTTCCTAATGTATTACATTTGTTGTGTGCAGACAATAATTAAAATGGCAAGACTAAACAGAATCGAGGAGAATCTGCTATCTAACATCTAAAACAAGCAACATCTTATTTAAAAAAAAATATATATTTTTACAAGTTAAAGTTTTAGTAAATATAATGCTAAACATTTTTTTTTTTTTTTTTTATCCATTTATGTATGTCATTTGCTATTAAATTGTGATCTATCAGCCACTCTGCTTTCTGGATATCAGCATCTGCCATTAAAAAAAACATATCGGTCATCCCCTACTTGATACTGTATGATAATGCTTCTCAGAGTGGTCTCTTTTAGCAGTCTGACATTCAGATAACCTATTTAACTGTGTCCAATCCAGCCGTATCTGTGGCAGCCCTTGCCCTGCCGTGTGGCCAGATGTGATCAAGCTGCCCTACTTCAACACTATGAAACCAAAGAAACAATACCGGCGGAGGCTAAGAGAAGAGTTTGCTTTGTGAGTAATCTGAAAGGATTGAAACCTGTTTAGTCTGTTTTAAAAGGCTCAAGGTTTATACTAACTCATGGCATCTTGACAGGTGACAACTTCACAGAGGGTGAAATTAATATTTAATATAGGATATACTCTGTGTGTGTGTGTGTGTGTGTGTGTGTGTGTGTATATGTATGTATATATATATATATATGTGACTTGTTGATTTGTACATTTCAGTATTCCTCTTATGGCCCTGGATTTGTTTGACCACATGTTAGCGCTGGATCCGAACAAGCGCTGTACTGCAGAACAAGCTCTCAACAGTGACTTCCTCAAAGATGTGGATCCAGAAAAGATGCCCCCACCTGAGTATGAGCCTTCTATTTATTAACTTTAGCTACTACTACCATGATTTTTCTTTTCTTTTTTGTACTGCAAACTCTCACCAACAGTTAATAAGGGTTTCCGCGGGTCTTTTAAAAGTCTTAATTCACCCTTCTGCAAAATAAGGCCTTAAAAAGGTCTTAAATCGGAGCAAGTCTTTAATTTATATGGTCATGGCATTAAATGTTGTATGAGGGATTGTTTTCTCGTTGCGGGATTGTTTTTTGTAAGTAGGGTGACCAGACGTTCCGTTTTGAAGAGTTGTGTCCCGACAATTCTCTAAACATTGTAATTATGTCCTGGTTTCAGCTGGTAGGCTCCTTGATTTTTTTTTCTACTTGCATTTGATGTACTTATTTTTCTTCTTGCTATAACTATTGTCCGTTGTTTGCGGAGAAGAGAAGCAATTTCAAAGCGTTGCACGTTGATTTGACGATACTTTCGTTCTAGTCTTTCTACAAATCTGCTGAAATGTATCTGGATACCATGGCAATGATGTTATATGCTTTGCACTCACTCTGTCATCCTGTCATTCAGCACAAGTAGAAATGCACCAATAAAAAAATGTGTTTTCAACAACGAGCTGAAAGAAGTCGATCCAATTCTTCGTGCAGCACGTGAATATGTAAGCGAGTATTTTTCTGTAATGTTAATTTCCCAAGAGCACGGAGGTAAATCTGACAGCTACACTGCGCTTTTTACGTAGCACAAGCACTTACATGTTCAGATGTGGGGGTTGTATTTTGAATTTTTGGTTAAAATTGTGTATTTTTGTGAAGTAATTTCATAATTACACATGCAATATGACATCAAATGGATAGGTTCTACTTAGCCTTACGATGCAGCCCAGGCTATTAGCTAGATCAGGTTTAACTTCTGTCGGGGGAAATTTTCAGAGAAAAAATAAATGTGTAAAAAAAGAAACCAGTTAAATTATGCACCAATCTGATACCTGGATCGGTATCGGCTCCGATACTGAAGCTTTTAGACAGATCGAGTATCAGTCCGACGAGCCCGACTCAAATCCATTACAGTGTGTTAGTCATGTTCGTTACCGTCAAGCTCCAAAAATGACATAAAAGAACCATTAAAACACAATTAAAGTAGTTTATATGACTCATGCATTTTATTCAAAGCCACTTGTTTACATGCAATAGCTCTGTAAATCACAAAAGGCTGTTTTTAATAAGTAAATATATAGTATGCGCAGCACCAGAACATTAGTGAATGGCGCTTCTCTGATGACACAAACTCACGCACAGGCTGGTGATGCTCTCACGGCTATTTTTAGCCTTCACAGCGGTGTGCAATATTTGAGCGCTACTCAAGAACAGCATCTCAGATGTAGATTCTCAATAGTTCGGTTCACTTATAATATGCATTTAGAACAGCACGAGAGGAGCATATGACCAGAATTTGAATAAGAAGCAAATTAAATTACTGTGAACTTGCCTACAAACAGACACATACAGGACTTCCTGGAGAGTTCAGAATGTCAAAATAAAAGCGTGATGGTTTAAAAAGTGCACAAGTTAAATATATGACTGTTTTATTTATGATTAAAAGTCAATAATATTATAACAATTTATTATTATCATCATAATCATGTTTACAATTTATAAGTTAATATAAATTTTTCCTGATGTTTTTATTTATTTTGGCTTTAATACAGTGACGCTATAAAAGCCAATAATATATTTTTCTAATAACATGATGTCGTTGTCATTCTTTTCTCACACAGTATATATAGGACGTTATACTTGAAATATACTTATTTTAGGAGGGCCCTTTGCAAGGAGATCATCTTATTTGAAGGCCCTTTGCTTCAAAAATATTTTAAAAGACAGCTGGTCTAGATCCTGGTCTAAATCAGTCATTGAAAACCCCTATATACTATCTTTCTTGGTGGCTTCATTAGATAATGTTTCTATTACAAATTCTCTCCTTCGTTGTAGTCTCCCTCTGTGGCAGGACTGCCATGAATTATGGAGTAAGAAACGACGCCGGCAAAAGCAGATGCCTGAAGAGCTAACTGCACCCAAAGCCCCACGGAAGGAGCTTGGTCTGGACGACAGCCGCAGCAACACCCCACAAGGATTCCCTGCTGCTGGAGCACACAAAGGGCAGAGTGCTGCTGTCACTGCAGCCCTGTTAGGTAAGAAACAGTCAAGTAACCTGCATATTCTACCTATTGTCAGTCATTGTGTTCAGGTTATCCTAATGCACACACATACTCTAGACATACACCAGTTGTTTTGACCAGGATGTATCCTAGTTTTAGTTTTATAACCCTTCTGTGCACGTCTTAGGTTGGTTAGACATTATTGCTTTAACCTGTTGATACGCAATCACCCGCATGCGGTGGTGACGTCACTCTGCTTACATTTAATATATAATTTACCATCTATAAATGTCATTAATGTTAATAAATTATACATCTTAAGGTCTAAGGGTTGAGCATTGATATCCGATCTCTGTTTCACAATAGCAATGCTCCAGAAACAGCAATTTAGTTATTTGTACCTTTGACTTCGTACCTTTGTTATGAAATCACGATCGCCAGATGAATCCAGTTCAACACACTTGGGTCAACTGTCCATGTCAAGTGTTCATTAAAAAACATCCAATAGCACTTTTTGTCCAAAAAAGTGATAAATCTGGTAAATATTGATATATTCTACATTGTTTACATGATCTCGCCTGAAAGAATTACCCTTCGTCATCATTCTTCATCAAACTATGCAATCTGAGCAGCATTCATGTTGTAAAAATGTATATGATCTTATATTAGAGTTTCATAAACAAAATGAGCCTGTGTCAATAGTCTATTTTTAAAAATGGAGCATAGTTTTATTCATAATAGCCGAGCAGTGCAGTCAGATTTTGTGTCATCTTGAAAGGCGGAGCCTCAATTTTACTCTGTATGCTTCCAGCAATTTTACAGAGAAAAAAAGCTTGCAGGAACCTCAATTTTTGTTAGATCATCTTCAAATTTGAAACATAACTTCTTTAGACTTGTGGCTTTGAGAATATTGTATTTCTGGTTTGTCTTGGCACTTTTATTATTGTTTTTTTGGATTATAAAAACATGTTCAGCACAAAATATTTCCATTACTATATACTTCAGCTTCTCTAACTTTAAAAAATAACAACATATATTCATTTTGAGATATTAAGCCCAAAGTGTCTTTCAAAAAAAAATACTACAACTGTGTCCATACTACAAAGGGTCCAGTAAATACAACCATTTAAGTTCAGGTATGTCATTTTCATGGTTTGTGCTCAAAAAGGGGGTGTGTATCAACAGGTTAAGCATTTCTATGATTATTGGTCATATTGAGGAATAGGGATTTTTTTTAAACCCTAACCCTCAAGTTTTATTAAGACGCGCTATTATCGAGCCATATTTTGGGAACAGAATCTTATAGACATTTAGGCTCTTTTGACTTGGGTCAGTAAGCATCCACCTAACTGCAATGTAAAAACCACCCAGAACACCCTAGCAAACGCATATCAATGCACTAAAACACTTAGAAGACCTTAGCAACCACATGGCAATGCACAGGCAAGCAACACTCACATTTTCTTCAGCAAATGTAAAAATCTAGTTTTGCATCAGCATGCATAAAGCATGATGTCTCAAAGCAAGCAGTATCTAGTATTTTTCTTTTTTTGCTGACATAGAAATTGACCCTTGGACTTTAAACTTGTAGCAGTAAATTGTTTATTGATTGGTTAATGGCACCCCCACCCATTTCTCTTTGCCTCAAAGTTGAAGCAACAAATCTTAAACAAAATATCAAGTGTCCTTTTGGAACAAGGAACTTATTACCATTTATGAAAAAGAACACTATGCTTTCATGAACTGAAGTAAAAAAAAAAAATGTAATAATTGGAAAAACTGAAACTAAACTAACATAAATTTCCATGACTCCAAAAAATAACTAAACTAAAATAATTATTTTAGTTGTAAATGCACAGTATATTATAAAATTTGGAATTTTTTAGACATGAAAATGCCATTAGACAAATTTAAGTGTTACACATATTGAAATATTATCAGTTAATGCCCTTTTAAAATAAAAGCTCAATAGAAAGAGAACTAGAAAACACTGAACTAAACCAAAACTAACATTTGTAAGTGTAAACCCAACCTGTTGAAAACAAAATGGCCATCAAAATGAAAAAACTCTACTAACCCTGGATCAAGTATCTGTTTGGAAACCATGTAAGTTTCTCTCTTTTTTCCCTTCTAGACCCCAAAGGTCCCAATTCACAACTGACTCAAGAACAACTGGCTGTGCTTTTGAACCTCTTCCAGTCCAAGAGCACTTCTGTGGGATCGGCCCAGTTTGCACAGACAATGGGCTCTAAAATGAACCCAGAGACGCTACAGCAGCTTACCAAGGCTTTGCCCCCTTGTCCGTTAGAGTCTGAAAGACCCCCGGAACCACCTCCAATCCCTAAAGTCTCCAAACCCCCTCAGCCTCCACCATCAGGAGGCGGAGCACCCCGTACCCCTCCCATGCCGAAGCCCCCTTCACCACCGACCCCTCAGCAGCAAGGCAAGACTGATGGAGAGGCCTCTGCTGCAGCCACGCAGACCGCTGTCACCATGCTTCTTGCACAACTTCTCAAAGTCCAACAAGGTGCGGCAGGAGAGGTCATCGGGTTCGAGGGGGGAGAGAGTACCATCTCAAACACAGCGGGTGGAAGCACTGCACCCCCACTGCCACCGGAGATAAAACCACCACCTGAGCCCTGCCCTGTATCTCCAGGTAACCAATAATTTTGTCTAAGTGAGAGTTCAGCCAAAAATCACCATTTTTATCATCATTTACTCACCCTCATGTCATCTCTAATCAATAAAACTTTCACCCACGGAGCACAAAAGCAGGATGGTGCGCTCAGGTGCTGTTTTCCATGTAATGTAAGCATACAGTGACCAGGGACTGTCAATATCCAAAAAGCACCATTAAAATCCATACAATTTGTGCACTATATTCCAAGTGTTCTGAAGCCATATGCCGGCATTGTGTGAAAACTAGAAAGTCATTATTCACTGAAAATGTTCCCCTCCGTTTTAGCTCGCAAATATAATTAATGTTCGTGTTCAGACTGAAAATGACAAGTTTGGTTTTCAGAAGTATCGTGTCTGCTTGCAGCGTGCCAAATTTGAAAATGCAAGACTTGTATAAGAAAATAGCACAAAAGTCTTAGGAGGATGTTTGATATCATATATCTGCCCACCTGTCCTATAGTTATCTGCATCACTCATTAAAAAACCACCACAAAAGTCTTAGGAGGACTTTTGTGGTGGTTTTTTAATGAGTGATGCAGATAACTATAGGACAGGTGGGCAGATATATGATATCAAACATAGTAAATGAAATGCACATAAAATTGCTAAAATTTCATTTGAAAAACTTTAATTTAGTATAATATTTACCCAATTTTACTCAAAACTGTAAAAATCAAGAAATGTTTCAGGCATGCAAACTACTCCCCTTTTAGCAAGTCACCTTTTCTGAAGCAATTTTGCCCATATTTTTTGCTTACATTTTCCTTATTAAAATTTTACTTTATGCCCAAACACAAACAAGCTTTAAATTCAACAAAAACTTTAAATACAACAAAGGAATCAACTGAAAGTATATTTTTGAAAGAGCTGCTATGACTTTCTCACCTTTTTCACCTCTCATGAGTTTGCATCCCTGATTTTTAAGGTAGATAGCAGCAGCTTCTAGGTTCTAGTCATACATAAATAAATGATTAAAACATTAATTAACAGTAATCCATTAACCAGGGATGGTATGTGCTCATGATTGCATTTTGTCACGGACTGACCATTGGGCAACATTCGTGAGTCAGGCTGATATAATGCATGCTTCAGAGGAAGGTCTATGAGTGCTCCACAGGAATATGTCACTGGAATGAATTAAATCTGGGCCCACAAGAAAAAATATAATTGTCAAAATATTAATAACTGCAGTTTTGACCAATTCAAAAGAGCTATTGTTTGAAAGCTTAGAAGCTCTACTTAAAAATGCATCTAGGCATTATTACCAAAACTGATCAAGGCTTAGAATTTTGCTCAGAATTTATAATTTATTAATTGGTGCAAAAAGTCATCCATATTTGGGCAGAGAGACATGTGATTGGTGACTGTTACTTATGGCCATCATGAGATGGTGCCAAATACATGACACAGGCTCAATGAGGAATGAAAGACATTATGTAAAATCTCATTATTATAATTATGTCTGCATGCAGGGTCCGAAATTAACAAGCGCCAAATGCAGGGAAATGTTCTATTTGGCTGGTGAAATTCACAGTGTCGCACGCCATTCTGGCAGGTGCTTTTTTCTTTCTATCGCTTTGTGTCAGCATGTAAAATAATGTAACATACCAGTTTTGTCCTTAAGGGGACTCTGTAGGCCTACAGCCAGTAAGGTTGCAGGTGTTAACATAGAACGTCTCTCGTTAGCTAGTACCGCTGCTCATCGATAGTCTCATTTAGCAGTAAATCTAAAAGCAAGATAATGGCAATATTCAGGAGCGTTCATGCCATTTGGGTAAAGTGAAGACCACTCCAGTGGATGAGTAAGTTTTTATAACCCACCACCACAAATGCAAATTCTCAGATAATGATTACATTATGATGTAGGAACCAAATTATTTTCATGACATTCTGTTTCGTTAACGGTTCTTGAACTGCATACTTCTGCATTGCGGACAGGAAACTGGAATGAAATACTCAGTGTTTCCTGTACTACCATTAACCACCGCTGCAACCCTCACTGCTTCTGTATCTAGAGCTCGAGACACAAAGCTCTACCTGAGTAGACCGATTCCTGATCAAATGTCTTTTAAGCTGATTCTTTTGAATCTACAGCATGAGACAAAACATGTGACCATGTAGTCTGATTCCCAAAGACATTTACTCTTTTGAGCCGGTTCTTTTTAGTGAAGCAAAAACTACAGCTCTACCAGTGCTGTTCAATTCCTAAATTAATGACTGTATGATCCGGCTCTTTTTATTGAATCAAAGAATCAGATGGAGCAGACTCATGCAAGTTACTTACTGGTTGTTCATATGACAATATGTAGTTTAAAATACACATTTTGTTTTGTTGTCATAAGGAAATAATCAGACTTTTTGGCAATTAAACATTTCATAATAAAATAAAACAATGCAATTCTTTTAAAAAACAGTTACATTTTAAACATGCTTACAGTATTGTTTATTTATTAAAATCCACTTGAAAAATGCAATTAAACAATAATAAAATAAATTGGCCAGTAAGAAATCTGACTGGCTGGTATTTATTTATTTTTCATCTGTAATGCATGTGTAATATTTTTTTATAAACAATTATTATGTTTTATTTCTTTGGAGAGGCTTTTAGACACTTGGAGACACTAGGATACATTATTTTTATAATGCTATAACTTTTGATTGCTTTTGTCGTATAAACACATTTTCTCAGTTACAATTTGCATGATTGTGAAAAAAAAAAGAATTTTTTCCAGAGCCACCTTATTTACACCCAGAGATATACAGTATCTCACAAAAGTGAGTACACCCCTCACATTTTTGTAAATATTTGATTATATCTTTTCATGTGACAACACTGAAGAAATGACACTTTGCTACAATGTAAAGTAGTGAGTGTACAGCTTGTATAACAGTGTAAATTAACTGTCCCCTCAAAATAACTCAACACACAGCCATTAATGTCTAAACCGCTGACAACAAAAGTGAGTACACCCTAAGTGAAAATGTCCAAATTGGGCCCAAAGTGTCAATATTTTGTGTTGCCACCATTATTTTCCAGCACTGCTTTAACCCTTTTGGCCATGGAGTTCACCAGAGCTTCACAGATTGCAACTGGAGTCCTCTTCCACTCCTCCCTGACGACATCACAGAGCTGGTGGATGTTAGAGACCGTGTGCTCCTCCACCTTCTGTTTGAGGATGCCCCACAGATGCTCAATAGGGTTTAGGTCTGGAGACGTGCTTGGCTAGTCCATCACCTTCACCCTCAGCAAGGCAGTGGTCGTCTTGGAGGTGTGTTTGAGGTCGTTATCATGCTGGAATGGCTGCGGCCCAGTCTCCGAAAGGAGGGGATCATGCTCTGCTTCAGTATGCCACAGTACATGTTGGCATTCATGGTTCCCTCAATGAACTATAGCTCCCCAGTGCCGGCAGCACTCATGCAGCCCCAGACCATGATACTCCCACCACCATGCTTGACTGTAGGCAAGACACACTTGTCTTTGTACTCCTCACCTGGTTGCCACCACACACACTTGACACCATCTGAACCAAATAAGTTTATCTTGGTCTCATCAGACCACAGGACATGGTTCCAGTAATCCCTGTCCTTAGTCTGCTTGTCTTCAGCAAACTGTTTGCAGGCTTTCTTGTGCATCATCTTTAGAAGAGGCTTCCTTCTGGGACGACAGCCATGCAGACCAATTTGATGCAGTGTGCGGCGTATGGTCTGAGCATTGACAGGCTGACCCCCCACCCCTTCAACCTCTGCAGCAATGCTGGCAGCACTCATACGTCTATTTCCCAAAGACAACCTCTGGATATGATGCTGAGCACGTGCACTCAACTTCTTTGGTCGACCATGGCGAGGCCTGTTCTGAGTGGAACATGTCCTGTTAAACCGCTGTATGGTCTTGGCCACCGTGCTGCAGCTCGGTGTCAGGGTCTTGGCAATCTTCTTATAGCCTAGGCCATCTTTATGTAGAGCAACAATTCTTTTATTCAGATCCTCAGAGAGTTCTTTGCCATGAGGTGCCATGTTGAAGTTCCAGTGACCAGTAAGAGGGAGTGTGAGAGCGTTGACACCAAATTTAACACACCCCATTCACACCTGAGACCTTGTAACACTAACGAGTCACATGACACCGGGGAGGGAAAATGGCTAATTGGGCCCAATTTGTACATTTTCACTTAGGGTGTACTCACTTTTATTGCCAGCGGTTTAGACATTAATGGCTGTGTGTTGAGTTATTTTGAGGAAAAGCAGTTATACAAGCTGTACACTCACTATTTTACATTGTAGCAAAGTGTCATTTCTTCAGTGTTGTCACATGAAAAGATATAATCAACTATTTACAAAAATGTGAGGGGTGTACTCACTTTTGTGAGATGCTGTATTGTCAAATCAGAAAAAATATGGGGAAAAAAAAGAATACATTTTTTGTGCTGATTTTTTTTTCTTTTATTTTTTCAGCAGTTTCTTCACCTTTGTCTCAGAATTTATCAATCTATATCATTAAAAAAAAAGTACGGTTTAAATTTTTTTAGTTTTCTATACAATGATACCAAACACTTAACCCTGCTTGTTTTTGTCAAGTATAAAGCCTTTAAAATGCCCTCAGAGCTAAAAATTAAAGGATATTAAGGATGTTATTTTGCCAGATTAATCCGAATTCCAGTTTTTCAGAACTAAAAAAATTTAACTCGTGAATTGTGTAAATCTACTAAATTAAAAGAGGGGGAGGGGTGGTGTCAACATCTTATCGGGGGTTAATCTTATTGTGCCTCATAAACGTGTGAGTTGAGAACATGCAAGGCGGAGGCTGTTGATTTTAAAAGTGTATAAATGGTTTAATATTAAACTGGTTTGTACCGTTGCACACACTGTAAAAACTCTGAATTGAAATAATAGCCACAGAATCTAGAAGCGTTGGCACTCCTGAGAACATGTTATGTTTAATTTTTATTCATTGTCGATTTTCACATAAATGGAGAAAATGAAGTTACAGATGTGACGGTTGTGAAAGCAGCATTTGGATTATTTGAGTGGGGGGTGGGGTATGGCTACCAACCAAAACTTTTTTTTTCAAGACTTTGACCTCTCATCTGAGCTGGCGGTACTGTTTAAATGAGACTGTGTGCATTTTGTGACTGTTACATGTCTCGGATTGCTCCTTCACATGCATTTCTCAGTGCCGTCACAGCTTGCAATACTAATCCGCCAAACAGGAAAATGTATCGGCCAATAATTAGAAAATGCCAAATATTGGCCTAAATAACAGTCTTGCCGATAGGGCTGAAATTATTAGTTTGCATTATCGACAACATCGACAATAAAAAATTGACAAATTTTGTTTTTCGAATAGTCATTTGATCTCATTTAATGAAACATGAGATCACATTAAATTCTAATAATGACTCGTGAGAGCAGCACTGCAGCTCATGCCTGACTGAGAAGAAGAATTACACAGCTCACAGTCCAGATCCACTCTAAACTTTCCAAACAGCTTCAGGTGATGTAGATCCCAAAGTATGAGGGAATTACACAAATAAAAATAAGTAAATACAGAAGCACTCTCTTTGTGGAATAAGTGGATTCAGAGCTCTTTAAAGGAAACATACTACATCTTAAATGCAGTTTTAATGCGTTATAGTTTTATTACAGTTCAAATAATACAGAAGTAGGTCATGTAATTAACTACAAACTCCCAAACTGGCATTTCTCTGTGTGGTCAGCACCTCTTCTATGAGTTGCGCGAATGTGCCGATCTAAGGGGGAGAGATTGAAACCACACCTGGCTGATGAACACTGTCGCAGGGATGCTCATCCGTCGAGCCCACACTTGTTGCAGCTAGATTATAACGCGATGGCTTGTGACTTATTGAATCATAATATATGTCACTGTGCAATTCTTATTGTGAAGAAAATTGGTAACACGCAACTTTATTAATAAGAGAGAGAGTTTGTTTTTTGTAAATGAAAGATGGACTGAAGTGAACAAAAAGGTGTGAGAGGCTAGTCTTTGCCCCATTATACACTGCAACAAAATACGTTTTTGATTTGTTTTTGTTTTGGCTTGTTTTCCTATAAAATTATCTACTCATTTAACTAATTTAAAACAATGTACATTTTCTTTACCAGCTATACTGCAGAAGAACACATTTTTATCTGAGAATGTTGAGCATAATACAAAAAAAAAGCAGCATATAAGATATTTAGACTTGCTTTTAGAGATCTTGAATATAAGTATATTTTGTCTTTACTGCACTTGCAGAAGTACAACCAAGTGACAAAATACACGTATATAAATAATACACTAATAATTATGATATATTATCTTAAAGCAAGTCTAAATATCTTATGTTACTTCTCAAGTAAATGTATCTTATTTTAAGGATTTCTAGACACTTTTAAATGGAAAACGAGACAAATCACTTGATGATAATTAGATTTTTTGCAGTGAATTTCTTTACTGAATTAAACTAATTAAGTATTTTTCCCTTTAATTCAGTGAATGTCATTTAGAGGTATTTTTAAAAGATGATTTTTATCCTCTTTATTGTTAGTAAGCACATTTAATACAACCTTAAGTCTGATCTTTTAATAAATGTTAAGAACTAATGATTAATCATTGCAATAATTGCCAAATAGTTGAATAATCGTTCTAATAATTGTTAGATTCATCGATTTATCAAAATAATCGTTATTTGCAGCCTTTTTGCTGATTTATCGGTCGACTGCTAGATCTTTTGTGTGTGTTTTTGTAGCGTCACAGTTTTACAGCTTCACAGTACATTTTCTGAGCATTCTGCCTAACTTCTTTTGTTTCACAAAAGAAACTCAGATGGGTTTGGAACAACAGAAATCAATGATGACAACTTGAACTACTTGATTTATTCTGTGTACATAAGTTTAACTCATGTCTGCTGTTTTGCAGTGAATGAAGGTGGCAGCTCGTCCTCCAGGGCTCTGGAGCCTCTGTCCATTCTCCCACCAGACCAGAGACCCCCAGAGCCTCCGGAGCCCCCTCCCTGTGTGGACCTGGACTACCGACAGGCCCCTGAGCCCAAGCTAAATCTGCCCTCTTCCACTGCCCAAGGAGAAGCTCCTAGACCTCCAGAACCTGACTATCCTCCTAGACCCACAGACTATAGCCGGCCACCTCCGCCCTTTCCCGGCTTTACAGATAGCTACCTCGGCCACATGATGGGGGGAGGAATGCCCCCTCACACACCTCTTGCCCCAGAGACCTTTCCTCGTGGAGGTGCGGCCAGTGCTGGTGGAGGCGCTGGAGGTGGCAGTATGGTGTTCAGTGGAGACAAGGACCATCGCTTTGAGTACAATCAAAGCCCGCTGCCTGTGGGCCCCGGGCCCCCTTCCATACCCCCACCACCTCCAGTCCAAGCCTGGACTTCACCATCCCAGTCAGGGGTGCCACCCCTCCCGCTCGGGTACGTTCCCCATGTGAACACAGCGGCACTGAGGGGCAGAGGACTCCCTTTTTGATAGGCTCAGAAGCGACAGAGTGAACTTACTAATGCCTCAGAAAAGGATGACTCTAAAAGACAGATGCTGTTGCCATCAATCCAGCACTAAGTGGACTAAAAGCTCACTTGATTTGTAATATTTCTAATAATGTGTCCATGGGACGAACTGTTTGGTAGGGGAATTTTGGTTTCCTGCTCATACCATTTCATAGAGCTGTTTTTTTGTTTTCCCTCCAGATGATTTTGTAATCTATTCTACTGCTGTCTTTTAAATTAAAATTGTACCTTTTTTGAGTGTGCATTTACCATGTCAGGGTAAGTGTTTTTATGACCTATACATTAGTGTCTCCTTTAATTGCATAAGGACAGACTAGTATTACAATGTTTTGCACTACTGAATAAAGTAGGTGGAAACAAACAAAGGTGTGAATGGACTAATGTGCTGTATCTGCACCCATTGCAAATGACCAGTAATGTAAGTTTTCTTTTCAATTTTCAGTCTTTTTCTTTTCTCTTAATGATTCAACGATTATGGGCTCTTGTCACAAGTTTAAATTCACTAGAGGGGCTCTTAAAGGTCTCTAGAGATTTGTAGCACTTGTGTGAATAGCCTTGTTTGAACTGGTGTATCTAATGAACAAGTGATTGAAACAGCTGTTTTCTCACCGGTTCCACACCAGTTCTTGTCTATAGCCATTGTAAAATGAAAGAGATAATTTACCGGTTACAAGGATATGAGCATTGATGTCGTATTTTTTTTGTATCAATATGTCTCTCCCCCCTCCCCCCCTTTGGCAAATGTTTATTAAAGAAATACCAATGTAATATGTACTGTTATTTTTAATTGTGTATTATTATTCAAACATGTACATATATAATCAATACACTTGTACACCACTTTTTCAGCATACATTTTTTTCAAATATCATAAGCTTTGTAGGTAAACATAAACAATCATTGGTTTTCAAGGAGCAGTTCTAAACAAAAATCGTATTAACACCAAGGGCGTATGTTTGAAAGTTGGCAGGAACATACAGCATAGATAATATTCAAAATGTTGGTATTAAGAAAATGCGAGAAAGTCAGTCAGGTAATACAGGTAAAATAACAACATTACCTCGTATAACAAGCCTCATTGCTTGTTTATCTGCACACCATATTAAAAATAGCAATTTTGACTCAGGACGTTTTTGACTACAGGAAACATTTCTTACACGAAAGGTATGCTTGTTCAATGTACAAATATCAAGGATTGGACGTAAAATACGAGTGGAAATCCGCCTGTGTAATCTTACAAACGACTGTGATTGGTGCATCCTGTACAGCGTTGAGAAAAGTAACAGGTCGCACGTGATTACCGTTTACGCCGCCTCAGTAGAGGTAGGGCAATAATTTACACATTAATAATTATACTAAAGAAATGTATTAGTTAAATTCAAATGAAAATAAAAATTATAGAATAAAGTTGTGGTAAAATTGCCCAATTGTTGGTTGGGACATTTTCGATTTTTTGAAAATTGATAGGGACAGTCTGTATATCATCCCTACCCAAAACCACGCCTCAGATTAACACAATATAATAAATAGTTCATGGAAAAATATTGTACGATCCGTTTTTCTATAATTCTTAGTCAAATTGATTTGAAGTTTTAACCCAATCAAGTTCTTCAGTGGCAAAATTAACTCTGATCATTACTTAAGTACAAACAAAATCTCACAAATTTTGTAAGGTTTACTTCGGGATATGTATTTAACCATGAATTCATTTTATTATTCACAGGCTTTGTATGCAATACAAAGATTAGTGGTATAAGATTAGTTGTCTTGTAATATCTTATTTTAACATACAGTAATACCTTATTCACAGCAGCACCATCTTTGATTTCTGGAATGACAACAATTCTGTCTTCTCACTGTTTTCAGTAGACTGTAGAAATTATTTACGTCGAGACGGCGCACTTGCATAAAAATGTATGACAAATTGGAACGCCCAATATGGCGGGTGTAGAAAAGGAAGTCCCGCCTTACAGGTAAAGGAGGCAATCACCTTTTAGATATGGACATCACCTGTCAGTGAAGCTGGAGCAGTCTGACAAAGTGTTTGAGTGATCTGAGGAAAAAAATAAAAAGCACGGTTTATGATACCGTTATTATCAGATTTTACTACTAATTTGAAATATGTTACGCAATTGTAATTTGACCAACCATTTTGGAGATTTCAGTCTTACCTCCTTCAAGTAGACTGTACTTTTTTACTCGATATACTATTATATCTAGTACTACTATACTCCTAAATAGCTGTCCTGCAGTGTTTAAAGATTGCTGCCGAGTGGACTGACTTGCCATGAGAGCACTTTGCTTGTTTGTAGCTGTATCAACCAACGTTGTCTCTAGTTGGTGAGTTCCAGTGGGTCTAAAAAATAACTCCGTTGTAAAAAAATATTTTGTGTGTTATTTCAATCCAATTGGCTAAAAAAGTTTATAGTGTCATTATTCAAATGTAAAATATATTGTTCAGACCGCTGCTGCAACAACGCAAACGGCACAAGGTACCTGTTACATTTCTCAGCGCAGGTAAGAATAGATCAATCACATTCGTTAGTGATACTTAAAAATTATTTTATAATTTATAATTTTAAAGCGAGAAAACTATACATTTTAGTGTAAAATGTCTCCAGTGAGACGAAAATAGCCCTGACATTTGAATGTGACTCAATGGAAGGTTAGGCTTTTCAAGCGATCATGCACCCCCGCGAGGAAAACCACAACATTAACACAACATGTTCAGAGATTATTTTACTTCGAGATGATAACATCCGCGCTTTAGACATAGGAGCGTAACGGTCGACTATCGTGTTACGTCAACAAGTCACCGTTTGTGGATACCATACAAACGAATGGTGATAACCGTAAACTGACACCTACCTGTCGCAAAAATGACCGCGTCTTCTCTTATGAAACAGCTATTTTATCATAGTAAACTCAACACGAAATTAATTCCAAATAGATTATTCAGCGTAATAAAGAATCTCCTGCATAAACATCTATTCAAAAAGAAAGGCCTCTTTTTTTCCTCGCCAGTGTATCTCGTTTGCTATTTTATGCTAAGCTTGATGGTCAAAATGGTAGAAGGGATCTGGTTACGTTCACAAACGACGTAATAACCCGGAAGTACAGTGTCGTCATCATCAAGTGACAGTCGACGCAGCAGCGTTTGAGAAGCAACAAGAGTAATTTATACTCATCGTTCATGTTTAAAGAGCTGATTTAAAACCATGGCACAGAAAATTAACGAAGCTCACGAGCACATCGCCAAGGCTGAAAAATAGTAAGTAATGCTACAAGCTACTTGAATATGTAACCTCCTCATTGAGGTTTACTTCAAATTTCAGTTTATTTTAACAGCGAAAAACTTTCTTTACACAAATATCAGGCAATACACACATTCATATACTTTCATTATCGACATGTGGTTTTAAAACAAACAATATATATATATATATATATATATATATATATATTTTATATTCCTTGTTTCCCATGTTTACAATGCTCTAGCCTAGTCATACTCAAATGGCGGAACACAGTCTGTGTTCGGACCCAGCGAAAGGTCAATACGGACAGAACAGCAGCAAACTTAACGATATCGAAGTCAGTAAAATAATTTCAGACAGCTTTCAAACATTATTGATTGTGCGCCGTTTCTCTGTATGTAGCTGGGGCGAAGAAATACCAGCCCGTGACTGCGTCCTATCCAATCGCGCGTTTATGCAATTTAGTTTCTTGACGAGATCTGCGTCCTATCCAATCGTGTGCGTTTATGCAAATTTGTCTCGTGACGATTCTGCCTTCTATCCAATCGCGTGCATCGGGCCGTTGCAGAAAAATACAGTGAGCATCTTTCGCTAAAACTCTGAACTGACTCCAACCGTTAAGTAAAAGCAGGAGCCCCAATGTCATAATCCTTGCCTAATTTTCAAGAGACTGTTTTGTCTTTATGATTTAGAAGTACTATTTCTGCCAACTTGTAAATTTATAAAAACTATTTCATGAAACTGATTAAGCATTTCTTATGGAATGTTATAGCTACAGTATACTGCCATGTAAGTTATTGTCCGGACCTTTACTGGGAAGGAAATGTAGAGACTGGACCTCTTTGAACTTTAATTGAATACCCCTAATGTTGCCATTAAAGTTAAAGAAGCTAGAATGAATATGTATGAAAAACAAAAAGGAAACTAACTCTTTTTGATATTTTGCTTAATTCAGTTTAAAGACAAGCTTTATGAAGTGGAAGCCGGATTATGACAGTGCTGCATCAGAATATGCTAAAGCAGGTGAGGATCACTCCTAAAAACAGCCTCTTTGTATTCAATGCATTCAACATAAACAGACTGATTAAGTGTTATGATTGATTGATTTATAATCTCTCTTGTCTCCAGCTGTTGCCTTCAAAAATGCCAAACAATTGGAGCAGGCAAAAGATGCCTATTTGCAGGAGGCCGAAGCACACACCAATAACAGAACGTATCCTTTTCTCATTGTTGAATCGATACTTCAGTCACATATTGATGACATCATCTTGTTTTGCTTGTCAAACATCAGTCTCCATTATTTTAGTGTGAAAATGAGACCGCATCATTGCTTTTCTTTCTCCTTGACTCATTGTCTAGTCTTTTCCATGCTGCCAAGTGAGTATATGCATTTGTTATTACAGAGACCTAGTTTTAAAATGCTATTGGCTATGAATTTGCTGCTTATTGTAAACCTTTGTTTTTATATGCAGGGCCCTCGAGCAAGCAGGTATGATGCTGAAAGTGAGTGCTTGCTGGAATGCTACTTTTCATATTCTTGTGAACGGTTTGTGTATGTTTTCCTCGCATAAAGAAGTTTGACTTTACCGGGGAAAAAACTGGGCAAAATGCTGTCTCGGAGTTATTTATAATAAAGCTCAAAATCAAAATCGTGGAGGACAAATGTAATCATCCACATGATTTATGTGAGCTTTCACCCACTTTCTGTGGTTTTTTTTTTTTTTTTTTAAACCTTTTTTTATCCCTGCCCTTAAAAATTCACCCTTAAATGTAAATTATGTTATCATTTACTCACCCTCATGTCATTACAAGCCTGTTTTTCATCATCTTCTTCTTTTCTTGAAATGCTAAAGCAGATGTTAGGCAGAATGTCAAAGCTGCTCTTTTTCATACATGATAGTGGATTGGGATTGGGTCTGTCAAGCTTAAAAAATGCCATAAAACTAGTCCATATGACTGATGCATTATATATTTTAGTGTTTCTGAAGCTAGATGATAGCTTTGTGTATTTTTGCCTCTTTATGTTCTACAGGATATGCAGAGACTACCTGAGGGAGTGCAGTACATAGAGAAAGCCAGTATGATGTATGTTGAAAACGGCACACCAGACACTGCAGCCATGGCCCTTGACAGAGCTGGAAAGTACGTGCTTGAAACGTCTACCGATATGACAGAGCCCTTTATTTGTTACATTGTATTCTATAAACAAAATGTTTGGCATGAAGGCACCTGTTAAGCTTGTTCTAACATACAAAACTTGACAAATGTTCTCTCATTTGAAGGTTGATAGAACCGCTGGATTTATCTAAAGCTGTTCACTTGTACCAGCAAGCTGCATCTGTGTTTGAGGTGAGCTGATGTTTAAATCTACAGCTAATGTGTTGCATCTAGGACGTAGTGGTTCCATAAAAAAATATTTTGAATTTACATGGTCATATTGACCAAATACAGCTTAACCATTTAATCTCAGATTTGGCCCGTCTAGAAAAAATAATTATCAAACTATAATAACTACAGTCTTGACAAACACAAATTAGGTATTGTTTTAAAGCTTAGAAGCTGTTCTTTATAATGCATGTAGGCATAATGATTAAAACTGTGCTTCGATATAGACAAATCAGAAGTTTTCCGCTTTGATCATTTATTAATAATTTTGCGCTGTATGTATTAATATAATTGGTAAAAACATAAAACCGATCAAATTGTCATATGTCGTTGGAAAGCTCTCAGAGTAGAATACAACCAGCCTATTTGTTTTACTCACAGACAAAAATATATTGAGTAATGGCTAAGTATATGTCTTGTCATACAAGTTACATGTAACTTCATGAACATAAAATATCATATAATATTACTTAAAGGAGGGGATTCCCATTAAAAAGAGTCCACACACAACATAATCGAATGCATAATCGTTAGATAATCCACAAGAAGCACAATGTGCACAAAGCATATAATGTGCTATCTGGCTAAAAACACGTTAGATTTCCTGGATCAGATGACTTTATCGGAAATGACGTAGTACATTGGCCATCCTCATGGAATGCTAAACCAATTATTTTAGGATTCAGATCACTGCAACCAGAGGTGGAAATCATCCAAATATGGGCAGAGAGGATTGTTTACTCTAATTACAGATGGCCACCAATAGATGGTGCCAAGGACATTACACAGACTCAATGATGGCTCAAATAACATAGAATGGAACTGTATGAGATCTTGTTACACATGCCTGTATGCCTTGGAGAGAAAGATTATACCTTTAGTCATTATATTTGACAGGTGACATGATTGGGAACTGCCTTATTTACACCCTAAGGTATATAATGTCAAATCAGAAAAATAAGGAAAAAAGTTAATTTTTAATTAATTTATTTGATTTAATTTTCAGCAGTTTCTTAGGTTGAGATCTCATAATTTATCGTAATCTATATCATAATTATTATTATGATTTTTTTTTTTTTTGTAGAGTTATAAGCCTTTAATTTTGGGCATGCATCTTAAAAACACCTTCCAAGCTTAAAGGGTTAAATCTGATCAAACCAGCATTTTTGAAATTTGTCACATTTTTCTTTTCTCAGAATGAGGATCGACTACGCCAAGCGGTGGAACTTGTGGGCAAAGTGTCAAGACTTCTTGTTCGACAACGGAAGTAATTATTGCTTATTACTTATTTTTCAATTTGGTCTCAATATCTATATTTCTCTGGTTAATCAATTACTGATTTCAGGTTTGACGAAGCAGCAGTATCACTTCAAAAGGAGAAGAGCATGTATAAAGAAATTGAAAATTATCCGACTTGTTTTAAGGTGTGTCACAGTATCGGCGATAATTAAAAATATTGAGCTTTATATCGGTCACAATTACAGATGGGTTGCAGCAAGTAACTACATTGTCTTTTTCCTTCAGAAAACAATTGCACAAGTGCTGGTCCATCTACACAGAGGAGACTATGTGGCGGCAGAGAAGTGTGTGCGAGAGAGCTACAGTATCCCAGGCTTCAGTGGAAGTGAAGACTGTGCTGCGATGGAGCAGCTTCTGCAGGGTTACGATGAGCAGGATGAAGATCAGGTGTATCGTGTGTGTAATTCACCACTGCTAAAGTATATGGACAATGATGTAAGTCTTCCATTATATATGACACTTTCCACAAATGGGTGTCCTGTTATTTAGATTTTTAAAGCAATACAGGCACAAACACAATGTACTTTGGGGTGATAACTATTAGATATGCAAGATAAACTATTATCTAACATAAAATTACAACTTCATCTCATAGAATCATGTTACTATACGTAGAGTTGAAGTCAGACGTTTACATACACTTAAGTTGAAATCATTAAAACAAATGTTTTAACAACTCCACAGATTTCATATTAGTAAGCAAGTAATTTTGGCAAGTAATTTAGGACATCTACTTTGCGTTTAATTTATTATTATTATAGTAATTTTTCATTAACTTTTTTTTTTTCACTTTTAATTGACACAATTCTAGTGGGTCAGAAGTTTATAAGATTTGCATAATTTACAATTTAACTGTGCCTTTAAAAAGCTTGGAAAATTCCAGAAAATTATGTCAAGCCTTTAGGCAATTAGCCAAATAGCTTCTGATAGGAAAATCAAAAGAACTCAGCCAAGACCTCAGAAAAAAAATTGTGGACCTCCAAGTCTGGTTCATCCTTGGGAGTAATTTCCAAACACCTGAAGGTACCACATACATCTATACAAAAAATAGTATGCAAGTATAAGCATCATGGGGCCACGCAGCCATCATACTGCTCAGGAAGTAGACACAGTCTGTCTCCTAGTGTTGAACATAGTTTGGTGCGAAAAGTGCAAATCTATCCCAGAACAACAGCAAAGGACCTTGTGAAGATGCTGGAGGCAACAGGTAGACAAGTATCTATATCCACAGTAAAAGGAGTCCTATATCGATATAACCTGAAAGGCTGCTCAGCGTGGAAGAAGCCACTGCTCCAAAACTGCCATAAAAAAAGCCAGACTACAGTTTGCAAGTGCACATGGGGACAAAGATCTTACTTTTTGGTGAAATGTCCTCTAGTCTAATAAAACAAAATGTAACTGTTTGGCCATAATGACCATCGTTATGTTTGCGAGGAAAAAAGGTGAGGCTTGTAAGCCAAAGAACACCATCCCAACCGTGAAGCATGTGGGTGGCAGCATCATTTTGTGGGGGTGCCTTGCTGCAGGAGGGACTGGTGCACATCACAGGAATGAAAATGATGTCTATATATATTGAAGCAACATCTCAAGACATCAGCCAGGAAGTTAAAGCTTGGTCAAAAATGGGTCTTCCAAATGGACAATGACCCCCAAGCATACCTCCAAAGTTGTGGCAAAATGGCTCAAGGACAACAAAGTCAAAGTATTGGAGTGGCCATCACAAAGCTCTGACCTCAATCTGATAGAAAATGTATGGGCAGAACTGAAAAAGTGTGTGCGAACAAGGAGGACTACAAACCTGACTCAGTTACACCAGTTCTGTCTGGAGGAATGGGCCAAAATTCCAGCAACTTATTTTGAGAAGCTTGTGGAAGGCGACCCAAAACATTTGACCTCATTAAAACAATTTAAAGGCAATGCTACCAAATACTAACAAAGTGTATGCAAACTTCTGACCCACTGGGAACGTGATGAAAGATATAAATAATTCTCTACTATAATTCTGACATTTCACATTCTTAAAATAAAGGAGTGATCCTAACTGACATCAAACAGGGAAAGTTTTCTATGATTAATTATCTGGAATTGTGAAAAACTGAGTTTAAATGTATTTGGTTAAGATGTATGTAAACTTCTGATTTCAACTGTACATGTTTGAAAATAGATTTTTACATGGCTTGTTGTACATATCGCAACATTTTCCTTGTGAAATGAACACTACAGGCGCTACAACAACGACTTTTCTTTGCTTTTCACAAATCGCACATAAAATGGCAAATTATCAGTTTATAGACCCTTTTCTCCCTGTTCTCACACAATGCTCTCTTATGATGTCTAAACACTTTTACCATAGCGCATGACTTGTAAGGTGATGCGTTTTAATGTTTACATTACATGACAATCTACATTTAAAAGCTTGTTGAAGTTCACACTTGAGACTAAGGACCAGGGTACCAATCCAGCAGAGCTTGTGAGTGGGCAGCTAGCTGAAAGTGTTATAGAAGCGCCACAAAATTACGTGGACACTTTTGCTTTTTATGACACTATTGGTTAGGTTTAGGGTAGGGAGGTTTGTTTTGTTGATGTAAAACTCGATAGAGCATTAACCTTAAACTCCGTTGTTTGGGAGAGAATTTAACTCTCTTTTAGCACCACACAGTGTACATTTTACTTCAAAACCTTGTTTGAGATGCCAAACGCCTTGTCTCTGTCCTTACATTTTCTTTTGTCAGCAGGTACAGATCACTTAACCTTAAAAATGGAAACAGATGGAGGGTATAGTTAAAGTGTGCAGCAAAATTGCAGGCACGTCCTTGAATATCTTGACTCATCTGTACAAGGTCAGGGCTTTAAAGAAGGCCCAGTCAATTTTGGATGATTCTAGCCACCCTCTGTCCAAGGATTTTAAATTGCTTCCATCTGGCTATGTAGAACAAATAGACTTAAGGACTCATTTGTTTCAGCTACCATTGGCATTTTAAATAATTCAATGCACTGTCCACACTGCCTTTTTCATACGTTTTCCAATAGTTTCTCGGTCGCTCTAAAACGTGCAAATTCCCTAACTGCACATGCAGACAAGAAACGTAAGTGCGGCGGCCCTGCGTCACTTCCATGTATGGTATGAAATGCAATTGTCCTTTTTGTTCTGCCGCCAGACAGCAATTCTGAGTAAACTTCCCGTCACATTTGAATGAATGCAATGTGAAGGTTGTGCAAAGTAACATTTATTTTTAACAATGCTATCAAAGTGAATATCAGGCACAAAACACTGCTACAACATGGGCCACCAAGGGCTTAATGGTTTTGGGTTGCTTGGATCACATGACCGCATCACACGACAACAAATATGTCATTTTCCCTGTCCACACTACAACGCAAAGACAATATTACAGTACACTACAGTACACAGTAGTGCAAAAAGATGACAGTTTCTAAAAATGCCAAATGTAAACAACATACTATGAGAAAGTGTTCTATGGACATAGCAGTTATTGAGGTAGCAGACAGTTATAAATTGACAATAATTAAAGTGCAACACAGGTGTGTGTGTGTCAAACCAGTCTCTGAGTATTGAAAAGTTGCCCTGTATGTTAGTCCATCTAATCTTTTCTCTGTCTCCTGTGCTTTTCACTCACACTTTTAAGAAAATGTCAGGTATGACATTACAAACAAAACCATTTCTGTGATGCAGACCTCCAGTACCTTTGCTTGTTGTCCATCCCTCAGTATTTATAGATACAAAATTCCCTAATTTAGACCCCCACCACCACTTATTAGAATTGAACACTGTTTTTGCTACTGTACCTTTTATATTACTAAATGATCTTTCTTATGATGTGTTAACCTCTGCGGCATACTGCGTTTCTCTTACCTGTTCTTCAGTATGCAAAGCTCGCCCTCAGCCTGAGAGTGCCTGGAGGAGGGAAGAAGAAACCTGCTGCTGCCGCCAGTGGAGATGCAGATGTGAATGCTGAAGCCGCTAAGCCAGAGGAAGAGGATGATGAGTATGCTGGAGGACTCTGTTAAATATCTGCTCCTGGACACTTACAGGAGGACAGATTCAGTAGCTCAGAGCTGCTGAACCAAATACTTTGCATCTCAAACATTTTCAATATCTAATGCCTGTGACTCCTTCATGAAGGTGTTAGCATGATTCTGTTGTATGCTGATGATCTTGAAATATATACCTGGACTGGAGATATTTGTGTTTTAAGATGGTTTCTTAACCATTAAGGAGAGAAAATTGTCAAACTGAGAAGAAAAAACAAAGTGATTCTTTACAACCTCCATATAGAGGCTTCACAACATAGAAGCAACATTTTTACGCAACTAAAAGTTTATTTATTTGGCTTTTCCTATAAACTCTCTGTATACTTAAAATTTATATTCACTTTCTTGAGCATTTTCAGGCATACACAAATCTGAGATTATTCAGTTGATAGAGGTGATCTGTTTGTGCACTAAATGACCTTAAATGTTGAATGGGACCTTTTATGGTTGAATCAAAAGCGATCATATTGTGTACAGTTAAATTTGGGTTGATGTATATAGTACTGAATATTACAGAAGTTATTATAATTACAAGTATATATGATGGTCATTTCTTTACATCTATATGCTGGAAATTGAAAAACGGTTCCTGCTTTATCCTAAAAAAGGATTGTATTTGCATTGTTTGTAATTTCAATATTGTTTAGTCTCATTCACAGTAATTTTATTTAACAACTGATTCTTTCCTATACTTTAATTCTTATAAAAATTCTACTAAATGTCAATGCAACCAAAAAAGCAGGACTTCTCACATAAATGCATGAAATGCCTTAATATAGTATGAATAATTAAATATGTTATGAATGGAGAATCAAAAATATGTTTGTGATTGCATGGGTTTGTGATACCATTAAAGACTGAATAAAATGAGTAATTTTTGCTTTTGAATATTATGCTCAGTGTTGACGATGGTGTGCACTAAATATTTGGGATAAAAATACTTTTATACTGAAAATCGTTCGGATTTGAAAATTAACCGTTGTGGACTTCTTTGGATGCATTTCTAAACATTTATTTTCATTGTAAGTGACTTGCTGTAACCCAGATCTTTGCTATTTTTTTTTTGTAATTTTTAAAAAAAAAAAGATTTATGAAAAGGAGGTGCAAATCAACATTGATTAATCAATATTATGCCACAAATGCTGTCGATTGAGATTTACCAGGAAATTCCTTTTAAAAACCATTCATGTATAGTTCAATGTAAGGATTCACACAATAATCAAAGACAGCGGGTTTTCAAAATGTGCTTTGTGGATCAACAACATGAGCATAATTACACCACATAGCCCTCAACACAGAGCATTGACTTAACAGTAAAGATTTGCTCTGTTGAGCTGCTTTCTTACTTGTGAGTGAGAGGCAACTTCAAATGTCCTGATACGAGTATAGTCTTTTCCTGATAACTCATTAGACCTCAGCTAAAAGTCATTTTAGATTAGATCATAATTCCATTTTTAATGTTATATAGTCTTGGAGAACCCAAGCACTAGGTCCAGTTTTCTCTAAAGAAAAAGTGGCTAGTGTCTTTCAGTCACTGCCTTTGTTCAAGTTTACAGCCAGCTACCAGGACAGTCAGTATATTGCACAATGCACGATTAACCAATCTCCCATTTGAGCCTCCCAACATCAGTTGCATCTTCCTGGCAGCTTCTCAAAATCTAAACAACCTCAGATTCAGGTAAGAACAGGATACTTTGGTACTGTACAACAGCTAGTTCTCCTGTAGGTCACATTGTAGTAGGCAGTAGATCCTCTTAGGTTGTTTGTCACAGTCTTGAAAGAGCTCTAATTTCATAGACACTCCCTCCTGGAAGCACTGCTCGAGGAGCATCCTTCCAATGGATCACTTTTACTGGTTTTCCCAACCATCTCAAGAGGCTCATTTGGTCTTTTCCCTTGTCCATTTGATCATGGTCTCTGGAGAACGGTAAAGGAAGATCAGTTTGGCATACAGGTCTTCTTCAAGCTCCAGCTCGCCTGTCTCCCGCACGAGGAAGATGTCGGTGCAGAGTTTGAGGATGCGGTCCACGCAAGGAAGCTCTTCGAACATGATTGAGTGAGAGATGCCGCTGAAGAACTCACGGACGAATTTCCCAATTACCAAAACCACAGATGCATACAGGCCCATTATACTGCAAAAAAAACAACAACGAGGTGTAAATTTATATATTTACAACCACTCTTGTGGTACAGTCTGTTAAACCGTTTTGGATACTTGATGTTTAATATTAAACATGTAGACCAATTGCTAGATTGGTTATCCTAGGGTAAGTTGAGATAATGTTGGGAACGACCACTAGCAACCAAGCATACAATATTTAAAAATATTAGTTTATCTAAATCTAACAGTATCACACTTAACTCAAAAGGAGCATTAATCTCACCCAGGGTAACTAAAAAATAAACCCATGTCATCACATAAATAAAAATAACATTTAAAGGAGATTAAAACATAACTATAACC
Organism: Moxostoma hubbsi; assembly: GCA_032164185.1. Taxonomy (NCBI): domain Eukaryota; kingdom Metazoa; phylum Chordata; class Actinopteri; order Cypriniformes; family Catostomidae; genus Moxostoma; species Moxostoma hubbsi. The sequence goes on from JAVLUX010000033.1 coordinate 11,669,138, forward strand.
CCCGGTGACTTGTAAATGTGAATTAATAACACCCTCAACAGTCATCAAAACCTGCAAAGATGTACCTTATTCATTTTGCAATGACAACAGCGAATAGCAAGCCATCAAGCATAAACAACAACAGACGTTAAAGTATATTCCTGGAAAGGACTATAATTCAATGTATGACGTGATGACATCACAACCACTTCAAAATTCTTTCCGGCGCCAGTGAGCCCTAGGTATACTTCCATTTCGACGCAGAGACTGTGCAGTCGAACGCAAGCCTGTCAAAGTATACTCCATATAACTGAGTGCATACACAGGCGTGTGCATGCTACAACTGCTATGGGACTTTCTCTTCAAGAGTTTAAACCCATAAACATTTCTTTATATTCCTTCAGACTCCGGTTATACAAAAGACATGCGCTCTTGGAATGCACATCTAATGTTATTTTTACCTTCATCTCCTAATGTTTAGCGCTGATTACATCTTCTAGCACTTCTTCGTGACAGCAATGGCTCAAATGTGAGTGTTGTCACCTTGTGCACCCATTAATTAGTGCAAATAACTCACATGCGCATTCTGCGTGTTCATGGACGCCTGTTAGTAATTGCGAAAATATAATATCTCCCTGTCCTCAAATTTGGTCGCTCTACACCTAGTGCCAAAATATGCATAATAATCGGTCTAATATAGAAAATGACTAGTTAGTTACATGACTAGTTTTGTATAGTAAAAGTTGTCACTTACCCGTAACCTGCCAGGAAGCTCAGACTGGGAGGACTGACTTTATCACTAAAGACGTAAAGCTGCAGTCCGGCTTCTCTCTTCTTCTCTAACTTTGCCACTGATCTCATCTGGATCTTCCCTGCCGATGGCTGGTCCACAATCCACCACTCCTGGATCTCCACACTTCTGTTATGAGACCTCTCCAAGTCCAGCAGAATGCTCTTATAGCCATCCACTGTAGTGCAGGACAGAGTTTCACTTTTAACATGTTCAATATTTGTTTTGTCTGGTGCAACTCGATTAATAGTTCTTCATTCATGATTATATTTCTGTTTTGTAGGTTTAAGGTGATATTATAAGCAATATTTTCTAGATTCAACATTACCTCTATAAAGCTGATCTATTGGTTTGGCATTTGAGTCACTTGGTGCCCGAATGAAGCAGGGAAATACTTTCTCTATTACCCTGTGAATGGGAAAGTAGTCAAAGACAATAAACATCTAGTCATCGAAGTATCCAAAATGTATTATTTAAATCATAATTTTCACTATTTACTTACACAGCTTTATTTCTGGTTCCATTGAGCAACGCTATTAGCTCTTGTCTAGTATTCATATCCAGATATGTGACATGTTTGTCCATTGCAAATTCAGCCTTTGCTCCCAGACTCAGATTCCTATAATAACAAGATAATAATAACAATCTTTGATAATGTAATGTTTTGATTTCAGTGAATTAAATGTGAAATGACCCAAATCCGGATAGCTGATAACATGTGCCACATGCCATAGCTGTACCTTTGGATGCTCCAGGACATAGTAACAGGAAACTGGTCCTCTTTGCTCAGGACGTCCATTAGATTCTTCCTGCTGGGAGGGCTGATAGTCCACAGAGAGTTTGAACTTCCTTCCAGCTCCGCCACGGTCACATCCTCTGCAGTGTATGCCTCCAGAAATTGCATTGCACTCTGAGAGAGAGAGAGAGATTGGGGTTTACACCACAACTATAACATGAGCTGTCTTGTTCATTGGATGCTCCTACAAATAAACTATGCTGAAATATGTTAAATATGATAAAGCAATAAGCCATGACTTTCATGGTACTGATACCACCTTGTGACCCATTCAGAACTAAATGAAGAATGCTAATGCAATATAAATTCAATTGCTGAATTTGAATTGAAGTAGCAAAATAATGTAGGATTGCAATTCAAATTTAAATTTAAGGAAGTAGAATTACAATTAAGTTTAATTTTTTAATAATGCATTTGATTTTTCAGTGTAACATGAACCATGTAATCATATGCATAACAAAGGGGAATTTCCAGAAACATTACAATGCAAAACAAATTATAGTTTTTTTGAGTTTAGCAACTTTAAGGAATGCAAGTAATACATCTAAATGCAGCTTTTCTATTACGAAATACTTAGACACAAAATGTTTATGTGGTTAGCATGCACTAGGGCATGAATATGGTTATATATGGTTGCGTTGTTTGGCCATTTGCATGGTTTAATTTACATTGTTGTTGTTTTTGTTGGTACATGATAGGTAACTGTTTGTTTTGTGATATCAGGATAAGTTTGTTTCTCTAATAAAATGATCAATTTGTTGATTGTAACCTTGTCATCTTTTTTTGTACTGTACCAAGTGTCGAGGTCTATCCGTGCCATTTTAAAATACTTTATATGTCTTTATCTCCTCATAAGAGTTCATGTGAGGAGTAACAATGTGATATTGGTTTAAGACAGCAAACACATCCCTCTGCATGAAATATACTGTATGTTTATAGAAGCATGAGATGCTCAGAATATTGAACAGTAGAAAAACTAATGTAAATAACTATGTAAATAAAGACATTGGATTAGTTGACAGAGTTCAACAAATCTCCTTAAAGTTACTTAATTTAAATATGTAATTGTTAAATATGTGAAGTTAGTGTGTAATATGTACAGTTAATATGTAAAAGTCATGGCAGGCTGATATTTTAAGTTCAGTTAATTTGCTTAAAAATGAAGTAGATTAATTTAACTAAAATAAAGTAATGCAAACATCATTTCTTTAAGTTTTACAAACACATAACTTTTTACAGTATTCATAATCAATAATAAATATAATAGAAAATGTAACAATGTTTAAAATGCCACCTGCAGAAATTATTAAATTTATTTCACTATATTTAATACATTTTCATTTTATGTACCATGGTGAAAGAACACTTTATTTCCAGGTTTGCTCTAGTTTGCTCATATTAAAGTCAACAGATAACATTTTTCTAACTAATTTTATGAAGTTGTCTGAAAACAATGTGTGGAACATTTCTGGTGCTGTACAGCAAACACAAAATCTTTTGATGGCTATGTTAATTTAATTTATCATTATTATTATTAGTAGTATTATTATTATTGATAGAGAGATACTATGTCAATACTGTATGTACAAAAATGTAATTCTACCTATTAGGGAAAAATAGGCATACTTAAAATAATAACAATTATTTGTCTTAAAATGTGTCTTGGAATTATGAAATTGTGTTGTGTGACTGTTGAATTTGAAGGAGTTAATCCTGAAATTCTGAATTTTGCACAACTCTGCCAATTTAATCAACAGCAGTGATCACAATATAATTTATTTGACAAAAACACAGAAATACTGATACTAGATATGAATATTATTATATTGATACAAGATCAATGCCATAGTACTTATAGTTATATTTATATTGAGAGTGGACTTACAGGGATGTAATTGTATGAATTCATAAACGCCAGGAAATCTGCTTCAGTGATGTCTTTCAGTTGATTCTGCTGTGCACTCATTGTGAAGATGGGCTAAAAAGCAAACAATGAAAAAATTCAGAAACATCTGAACTCTTAAAGGAAAAGTTCATCCAAAAATGAAAAAAATTACTCACCCTCGTGCCATCCCAGATATGAATGTCTTTCTTTCTTCTGCAGAACATAAACAAAGATATTTAGAAGAATATCTCAGCTCTGTAGGTCCATACAATGCAAGTAAATGATGACTCAAAATTTGAGGCTCCAAAAAGCACATAAAGGCAGCATAAAGGTAATCCACAAAACTCCAGTGGTTTAATCCATATCTTCAGAAGTGATCCAATCAATTTTGGGTGAAAACAGACCAAAATGTAACTAATGATTTACTGTATATCTTGCCATTGCAGTTTCTATGGATCATGATTTCAAGCTTGATTACACTTCCTAGTGCTTGACGCATGCGCAGAGTACTAGATGGTGCTGGAAGTGTAATTGAGCTTGAAATCATGATCGCAAAGAAGACTGCTGATGTCAAGATTTAAAGTAAACAAGAAGTTACATTTTGGTTTGTTTTCATGCAAAATCGATTGGATCACTTCTGAAGATATGGATTAAACCACTGGAGTTATAAGGATTACTTTTATGCTGCCTTTTGGAGCTTCAAATTTTTGGTCACCACTCACTTGCATTGTATGGGAAAAAAAATCAGTTACTTGAGCTGAAATATTCTTCAAAAAACCTTCGATTATGTTCTGCAGAAGAAAGAAAGATATACACATCTGGGATGGCATGAGGGTGAGTAAAAGATGAGATTTTCATTTTTGAGTGAACTATTCCTTTAATGGTAAATGTTAATAGTACCTGAAAGCCGCCCAGTGTTATGGTGACTGACACGTCCAGGGGTTTGTTGACGACACCAGCCACTGATTTGACCAGAGACATGAAGAGCAGAGGAAACCAGACGATACAGATGAGAAGCATCACGATCATACCACCCATTCCATACTTCACAACCTTCTTCTTCTTCTGCCCTCGCGGCTGAGGATACCTCTGATGATACATACACAGAACAAATCATATTTAATTACTTCATCAAATTGAACACACCATGCCGTGAGCATTGTTTTCCAAAACAATAACTTCAAAATTAGATTTTGAAATTTTGTAAAACTTTCCAGAATGATGGAACAGGATTGTAGAGGTGGAATCCCTGACACTTTTTTTGCTACATTTATATACAATAAATACAGAGCTTTTGATACTCGAGTAATATCAGCATTTCCTTAGGAGAAGAAATTGGTCTCACTTTCTCAGACTCCCTCCAGCACTTGAGCACGAAGATGTGAGCGTAGATGTCCTCCACACAGATCCAGCTGGACAGACTGAGAGTCGTGTCTGTCCACACCCAGTCCATCACTGCTCGCAGCTCCGTCAGGAACGGAACCAACCGGAATCTGCAAAATGATTCAACAATGCAAAAGTCTGTTAAGTACTTCAGAGAAACCAGAAACAAATCAAATCTGTTAATAACCAATATGTATTTCACCATTACCAAAACCAGAAAAAAACGTGACATTCTCTGGTTTAAAACAGTGATTTTACCATGGTAGAGGGATAGTGTTTAGCAGTGTGCCTAATGCATCCTTAACCGTGGTAAAATCAGCATAACGCTTTAATAAATGAAGGCAACTGCAATAGGATAAAAGATAAATATGTTCAATAAATATGTTTTTAATATGGTAACACTTTACAATAAGGTCCCATTCTTCAACATTAGTTAATGTATTAAGTAATACAATTGTTCATGGTTAGTTTATAGTGCATTAACTAATGTTAACATATACAACTTTTAATTTAAAAACATTTATTATTATATGTTAAAATTGACTAATGTTGTTAAATAATGTTAAAAAATGGAAGCTTATTGTAAAGTGTTACCATTAATATTAATAATCACAATAAATAATGAATTAGCCAAACTATAGGCTCTTTTAGCAGCTTCTCATATATTGTCAGCTTGTAAAATAAAACGTGGCTAATCCAATCAAGTTTTTAGAGCCAGATTTTCTTTCTGTTTAATAATGACTATTAAAAGCAGCCACTAAATGCCATTATTGTTAGATCAACTTATCTTCAAAATACTTGGATCATACACATTACAACGACATTTTCGATACACAATGATCCTTGATATCCCTCTCTGAATCACAGAAATAAAAATAAAGTTCTTGATGTCAGTAATTAGTCCTTTTTATGGGAAGTGTGACTTTGATATCTTCTAAAAGCTCTGTGATTATAGCATCAGAGATAAGCTCTTCAGATGTTAAAGTGGTCGGAACGGATTTTAATATGGAGTTTAGCTTAGTTTCTTACCCTTGGAAGAGGAAGAGATTAACGTAATTATAGCTCTTGGTCAGGAAGTTGCCCAGCACACGGGTGGGGTAGCCACAGCGGATCTGATAGGCTGACAGGCCGAAGTAGATGCACTTTACAAAATACCAGAGCTGGGCAACAGTGTTCTGGCTGAAACGCCTGGCAAAGAAAGTCAAATAAATATATATATATCAGAAAACTTCAAACCTCAAAAGAAAGTGATCAGATACAGTAGGGTCCAAAGTTTTAATACTGACAATGTTTAATCCTTATTACAAAAGGTCAGATTCCTGACAAGATGCTGTTTGGCAAATTCTTGAATTCAGCCTAATGGATCATCAGGAACAAAATGGGACCCACTTTCTTTTAGGTGTCTTTAACTACTTTGCACCAAAATAATTGCTACAATGTACTTATTATTACTTACTTACATATGTGTCCTTGCATTATACTTACATTTAAAGTACACGAATAGTTACACTGGTAACCTTAACCCTTACTAACCACTAACCCTTACCCTAAACCCTACCCCTACACTCTAGACCTTAAGCAACCCTTCCTCTATACCCTAACACCTACACCCTTAACCCAAACTCTAAACCATCCCTAACCCTTACCCTAAAACCCTAACTCTACCCCTAAACCCTACCCCTAAACTCTAAACCTTAAGCAAACCTTCCTCTAAACCCTAACACCTACACCCTTAACCCAAACTCTAAATCATCCCTAACCCTTACCCTAAACCCTAACTCTACCCTAAACCCTACCCCTAAACTCTAAACCTTAAGCAACCCTTCCTCTAAACTCTAACACCTACACCCTTAACCCAAACTCTAAACCATCCCTAACCCTTACCCTAAACCCTAACTCTACCCCTAAACCCTACCCCTAAACTCTAAACCTTAAGCAACCCTTCCTCTATACCCTAACACCTACACCCTTAACCCAAACTCTAAACCATCCACAACCCTTACCCTAAAACCCTAACCTCTACACCATAATTAACATATTATTGCTGTATAGTGCTATACCTCTCAGTAACTCCAGGCAGAATGAAGAACATCCAAAAGTGAATGCCGAAGACTAGGATGACCTGAAAGATGACTTTTCCCATAACGGTTTTCCTCAGGTAGAGTGCACGATCTACTACCATAGTACCAAACTGGATCAATACCATCACCAGAAATGCCTCAGGTACCTGGTCTTCTGACAGGGAGGAAGTGATGTCAGCAGCAGCAGAGTATTTCTGTATGGAAAGCGCACAAATACACAAAATGATATTATTATATTTAGGTTTTTTATTCAAACAAAATAATGTTGTAATTTGACATGTGCTTGAGCCACAACAGTCTAAAAACTACAAACCCCGAAGGCCCAGAATCCAAAAACAATGATGATGAAGTCGACAGTGTCGGCCAGAAACATGAGCACATAAACGTCAGTCACAGCACTGTACTCTGGATGGATCAGGTTGTAGAAGAACTGGCGAATCGGAATGTAGATCTCTAGAATCCTGTAACAATAGAAAAGCACGTGATCAGACTATCCAGCATCTGCTGTTTAGTTGTTGAATTTGGGAACAAGTTTTCAATGTGCTCAAGCACGAATGAGATTTGAGAACTTTGGTTGTGGGGAAGATTTTCAGAGACTATCTATTAAATTTCAGTCTGTTCCTCACACAAAGCCAGAAGAAGTGTAGAAGTGATATGGAATACTTTTAAAGTACTCAATGGTGCTTTTTTTTGGTTTGTTTGGAGTTTCCGCCATTGAGAAAAGCCGCCTAGACATTCTTAAAATAATAAAGAAAATCATACAGCTTTCCAACAGTAATGAGATGAATAGAGAATGGTTGTTTTGCTTAAGTGTCTTTAAAGGATTCTTACGTTTTAACAGCATATCGCTTTGCTTTGATGAGCTGTTCTCTCAACTTTTCCAAAATGAGTTCCTTGCGACTTTTCTGTTGAACACTCAGTAAGCTGCCACCACGACGAACACTTGCCCTGGTGCCCGTACTGCCTGTGGAGATGCATGAACACAGACAGTTGTTAAACATCGATGTGTACAAGCAAGAAGGCTAGGGTTAGATTGGACCTGTTTTGTTATTGAGTGAGAAACAGAACTGACTTTGCATGTTAGTAAGGTGTAGTGTGGTATTTTACCTGCTTTAGAGCGACCAGAGCATTGAGAGATGTTGGATCCTGCACTGGAGCTCTGGCGTCTGACAGCAGAGTTTGTGTCCATGTGTTTCCTGGGTAGCCGTACGTGTAGAGACGCAGGTGATGCATCATGGACAACTGGACTTTTTCCGGAGCGGGGATGTGCTTTCTCTTCACTGTCTGAATCAATGTGGGCAGAGCTGGCAGTTTTAACACCTGACCTGGGCTGGTCTTCATCCCACAGACCGTGACACTGAAGAGTAAGCGGATAAGTGAGATTACAAAAAAAAATCTTTCATGATGAATCATGAAAAAAATAAATAAAGATAAAGATTTTAGGTTATATTAATGTATAAGGGGGAGCATTTAGTGTAGATGCTACACTATATTATACCAGTATAAATCACATTTGAGCCTTTTTACCATTATACATTCCTTTTATATATAATATTCCATGCAGTCACTCATTTATCATGAAGTTATACTAATTGCATATACTATAATAATTATCAAAGAAATAGAAAAGAGTAAATGCTTAAATAATTTTAGTTTTTTAGCATGTCACACTGGAGGACATTGCTGTCAATACTCAAATATACATTCACATTGTATGAAGACACAATAAGCTATTCACTCTGTATTTAGCTACCTTCAGAATGGATCGATGGAAGAATAGAGCGAGGAGCTGAACCAGATCATAATGGACGTAACCCTCTTTCTTCTCCACACCGATTATATTGGGTGGGTGGAACGGTTTGGATTTATCCAGCTCAATGTTCTGGTTAAATGGGAAGAAGCCAAACTGGAAGAAGTATTTTATCACAATAGTGACCTGTGTGTAGTAAAAAATAAGAAATAGATTGTGTTGAGAAAGAGCAAAGCAATATTCTGTAGAACACATTATATTTGTGGAAAATGTGTCAACACGTGATTTGTTAAAAAAATAAAATTGCAAATCAAATATGAGTGACTTTATTTCTGACTGAAGCAGCTAAACACTACTTTCACTCAGTGGCATTTTATTTAGATGAATCGTTATAGGTTATTTGTAGGTGGTGAATATGATCAAATCAACCAAGTACTTACTAATCAACATGTAAAATGTCATATTAACTAAACTGACTTCACAGCCATGAGTTCAGTAACATATGACTGTCATTTTATTTTACATATCAACATCAATTCAGTATTTAGCAGCTTTACTTTCTGATAAACAATGGTGTGAAACATGCCGATATGCAGAAAGTCATTCACATACCGAAGTCTTAGCTGTGCAGTAGCATAATGTGGCAGGGTGGATGGTGGGGCCGGGTCGTGATGATACACACCCGGTCCCGTATCAGGCTAATCAAGCCTCCGAGAGGGATAAAGGCCGATGGCAGATGGTGGTGCGACGAGAGAGAGAGATCATTTATGGACATGTCCATCATGTGTGTGTTTTGTCCTTTATTTTAAGTTTAATCATTAAAACCTTATTTATATTGTCAAGCCGGTTCTCGCCTCCTCCACTGCACTGGTACCGAAACCCGGCAAGGAGGAGGCGAGAACCGGCTTGACAATATAAATAAGGTTTTAATGATTAAACTTAAAACAAAGTTTTTGCTATCGTCGCACCACCATCTGCCATCGGCCTTTATCCCTCTCGGAGGCTTGATTAGCCTGATACGGGACCGGGTGTGTATCATCACGACCCGGCCCTGCCCTCCGCCCTGCCACACATAAGCAGCCAGTTTAATTCTTAAGGTCATAAATAAAATAAAATAAAATGAATGTATTCACATACCGAAGCTAAAATCAACCAGTTTAATTTCAACAGTCAAAAAATAAAATAACATTTATAAATGTGGGGGCCTTAGCTCAGGGAGTATTGAAACTGACTATCACCCCTGGAGTCGCGAGTTTGAATCCAGGGTGTGCAGAGTGACTCCAGCCAGGTCTCCTAATCAACCAAATTGGCCTGGCTGCTAGCAAGGGTAGAGTCACATGGGGTAACCTCCTCGTGGTCGTGATTGGGGGTTCTCGCTTTCAATGGGGAACGTGGTGAGTTGTGCGTGGATCACGGAGAGTAGCATGAGCCTCCAAATGCTGTGAGTCTCCGCGGTATCATGCACAACGAGCCACGTGACGAGATGCGCTGATTGACAGTCTCAGAAGCGAAGGCAACTGAGACTTGTCCTCCCCCACATGGACTGAGGTGAGTAACCGCGCCACCACGAGGACCTACTAAGTAGTGGAAATTGGGCATTCCAAATTGGAAGAAAAGGGGATAACATTTTTTTTTATATACATTTATTCACATACCGAAGTCTTAAAGGTGCAATAGCAAAAGCAGCCAGTTTAATTCCAAAGGTTATTTGAAAGTAGACTGGATAATAAATTTGATACCTCGGTATAGACAATGGCCGTCATCCAGAAGCGTTTGCTGGGTCGAGGCACAGAGAGCATGGCCCAGAGGAATATAAGGATGGGCAGCACCAGCGTGGCCATAGACGCTGAGATCATGTGATTGAGGATGATGACCAAATAGCACACCATCTCAGAATGAGCCACCAACATATTATAGAGAGCATAGCAGAGCTGTAGGAACTGCGGTTGAGATCTGTAGAAATGTTCCGATTCCTCAAGCTCCTCGTCATAGAACATCCTGATGGACAGAACACAACGTTATCGAAGAACATAAGGTGGCATTTAGTTCAATGAAAATAAATCGATGCATATAATCATCACTCATGATTTATTAATCAATTTTGATTACAATTTCAAATAACTTTCATTATTTCTAGGCTCTCTGGAATGCTTCTGATTGGTCAATTATGGAAATTGTGCAGTTATGACATATTTTTTAATCATAAAAACTTTGATTTACAGTGGGGTTCAATTACATTTCTTTAATTACAAATTAGATAAATCAGCATAATGCTCTGAATGCAAATTTGAATTGTAAAATTAGCATTTAAGTATTTTGTATTTGCTCTTGCTTTAGTGACAGCATGCACTTAAGTTTCAAGTTTGTGCAAATTGAAGAAACACTAAAGAAATCCATATTTTATAAGCATATCCTCAAAGAGGCCTCACCTGCTCCGCAGCAGCTCACTGGCTGTCAGTTGTTGGCTCATTGACGGCAGAGTTCCAGAGGTATGATAGCCTGACCTCTCATCAGGTGTGGCGATCCTTAATCTCCTCTCTGGAGCGTGACCTGAATCCAGCCCTGTGGCTTTACTGTATGATGGGGGAATATCTGCACCACCTCCACACTGAGACCACCCCACCTGCTCGACAGCAAGTATGCTGTCCCAGTCTTCACTGGCTGTGGCTCCCTGAGGCATCTGGCCCTCGCTAGCACAGTGGTAGTCTGATGAGGGTGCTGGTAGATCTGAAGTGGTGGTCCAGATTTTGTCAGGGCAGTCTCTTTGTTCCTGTTCACTCACACCCGCCTCGATGGTGTCATTGGTGCCCTGGCGGGAGTAGAGCTCAGTGCGCTGGGTGTGCTCACTGGCAGAAGAGGAAAAAGATTTTTGGTTAGATTAAAGAGACTGAATGGTTGTAATTTATGTGTTTAACCACAGTGGGGAACTGTCATCCCACTTTACCCAAGTCTCCTTTATTAATCTCAAAAAGTGCTGTAATGTTCCTTTTCTTTTACTGTATGAACTGAAATGTTTTCTGTTAAGATATGCTTTATTGGATGGAAACAAAGATCCAGTCACAACCTACATTTTATAGAAACCATACTGTATCTGGAATATTGTTGGATGACAAGAAGGCAGAATTTTTCATTCATGTAATGTTGGCTCTCGGTAATATTTTTATTAATAAATGCATGTTTTTAGACAACATTTTTTTGCCTTCCCACAATTTTTCGGAAATGCTATTAGCACTATTAGCACTATAACAAATGTCATTATAAATGTATATAAAAAAAGAGTTCCTTATCTAATGATGTCTTAAGAATGGAATAATAGCAAACTGCTCATTGCTTACTACGAACTACAGTATATACTTATAGGGAACTACTTATACTACAACAATAGTATGTAAAGCAATATTCAACAAAAGACATTTCAAACTATAGTATGCTTCATTGTTGTCACAAGACCTTGTACATTGCATGTTTAATCCAACGAATGGTGTCAAGTTAATATCTTGGATATAAACTGCATTTATATTTATTTATATTTATATTTGCAGACCAGTTATATATAAAAATATGATTTATATTTTCAGTACAAACAAATAATACATCAAGAAATAGTTACTAAACATAATAAAGGGTTACCTATGTACATCTGTAACAGTATTTCTTTATGTTCGATAATGTCTTGTTGAATGTTTATTATATTTGATATTGCATATTGCAATTACTATTTTTATTTCCATTTAGAAAATTAATTATACACTTTCATACCTCAAACGTGAATTTTGAAGCCGCTGATGCAATTAAATACGTCTTCAAAATTCACGTTTGATGTATTATACTTTATGGTATAGAACAAAACGTCCACACATTGTCAAGTAATGTTTACCACAGACTTTGTTTTACTCAAAGTTGAAAACTTCCATTATAAAAACCCATAGGAAAATCATGAGGGAACCCATGGCAAATTATACCTCCGGGCTCACCTACAAATTGACTGCTGAACAGCTCTATAAGCACAGAACAGAGCAGAGCGAAACTTGTGTGATTCAATCGGGCTTCACTCAATGTCACGGTGGCTGGCAGAAAACACAGAACTTATATGACCTATTTGAATTCAACTGAGAATCTTCCATTAAACACTATATGGAGGAACCTCTCAAACTGCTAGTTGCCCTGACATTATAAACAGCACTGAGGTAAAAAAAAAAAGAAAGAAAAGAAAAAAAATCACAACAAAAGTGTACCATGCATAAAATACACATTGTCATCCAAACTAAAATGTTTTACTGCTGTAAAACTAGTAACTAGTATACATGCCTATTTTTATTTTTTGGGGGGATTTTCTCCCTTTTCCTCCCAAATTTGGAATGGCCAATTCCCAATACGCTCTAGGTCCTCGTGGTGGCATAGTGATTCGCCTCAATCCGGGTGGCGGAAGACGAATCTCAGTTGCCTTTGGATCTGAGACTTCAATCCGAGCATCTTATCACGTAGTTTGTTGAGCGCGTTTCCGTGGAGACCTTGCGCGTGTGGAGGCTTCACGCTAATCTCCGCAGCATCCACGCACAACTCACCACATGCCCCAATGAGAGCGAACCACATTATAGTGACCATGAGGAGGTTACCCCATGTGACTCTACCCTCAATAGGCTTTATTATTACAAATGCCACTGTTAGACAATGGAAGAACAATGGTAAACATTAATGAAGCAAGTACAATATAGAATGGTTAAAAGGGCTTAAAATCCTGACTTCCATAAACAAATGGACAACTTTCCTATTCCTGTTCTAACTGGACATGTTTGCCTTCAGATATTCTAAATGTGACAACCCTTTTTGTGGGGTGGGCGATTTTGGAAATGCTGAGTGGCTAGTGACTTTGGAATACTTCTAGCCACATTGGCCAGTGAGACAAAATATAATGTCAAGCCCTGGTGGTAATGGCAGACCTCCAAGCTGCACCATTTGATGCATCATGTGCAAGAATAGTGCAGGATGAGTTATGCACTGATGTTTAATACCTAGGGTTAAGGGTTTGTTTGAATCCCTAATCCTAACCCTCTAACCCTAAGCCTAACCTAACCCTTACCTTTTGCATGAGCAACAGTAATAGTGATGCTTGCCTAAGCAAATGATCCACCATATATTATGAATGAAATTTCGAAGGTGTTATGGCTAAATTCAGTCTTACTATTTGGGTAAAGCGAGAGAGATAAATGCTCTTGAAGTGTTGCATTTGCTGTCGATGGTGCCTTGCCTATGTGTGATTTGCACTGTGCAGAAGGCTCTGGAAAAGACTGTCTGTCTGTCACCACAGGGTTATAGTAACCACCCACAGCTGTATGTGTGTGTGTGCTTTAACATCCTGGACAGATTAGCTCACAAGCATAATAGAGTCACCTGTCTCATAAGTGGTAATGACAGAACCCAATAAAGCTATAATTACACAAAAACATACAACCCTCCTTAGATGTATTAGTAACAATTTTGAAACAGAAAGAGAGAGGGGGTAAGGTGATACATACCTTGAGGTGGCAGTGGTTGCACTGTCTGCAGATGAGGACTGTAGATCTACACTAGGTAGTCGGCACAGTTTAGGTCGGACTCGCTGGCTTGTTTTGAGTACACAGTCGGTTGCCTCAGGCTGCTCATGGGTTGACGCGTTATATAGCAAAGTGGATTCTGTACATGCACTAAATAAAATAAAACAGAAATCAGTTATCATAAAATATTCTCCCTTTTTTCTACAGATCGACAATTAATATGATTTCAGAAAAATACATTTTGAGTCAGGGATCATTGATATCACTGCAATAAGATGTTGGCTGACAATAAAAGTTATTTCAGATGAACAACAATAAAAATGATTTTCCTGCTCTGTGGCCTTTCAAAACATTGAAACATTACTCCGTGTAAGGGCTACGCCATTACCACTGAATAAAATCATGGCTTGTTAATTTCTGTAGCAACTGTTCTGTTGCTGGTCTGGCAGAGGATACACAAATAGACTATATTCCAATCCATATTTAGTCAACATATTTGTACATTGGTAGAGGAATGTATTAGGAGTGATAATTTGGCATTAATGTTGTGGTGAGGTAAAAGGGAATAGCATGTCCATGGCTACAGCAAAACCTCATCGAAACAGAAGGTTGTTGTTGAAATCTGGCACGCTAGACTCTAGCAAATACCTTATCTGGAGCGTGTACCCTTCTCAGGGTGCAACGGGAGTGAAAATGGAATGATTATTATAAGTCATTCTACTAATATATATATATATATATATATATATATATATATATATATATATATATATATATATATATATATACACATACACACACACACACACACACAGTATCTCACAAAAGTGAGTACACCTCTCACATTTTTGTAAATATTTGATTATATCTTTTCATGTGACAACACTGAAGAAATGACACTTTGCTACAATGTAAAATAGTGAGTGTACAGCTTGTATAACAGTGTAAATTTGCTGTCCCCTCAAAATAACTCAACACACAGCCATTAATGTCTAAACCTCTGGCAACAAAAGTGAGTACACCCCTAAGTGGAAATGTCCAAATTGGGCCCAAAGTGTCAATATTTTGTGTTGCCACCATTATTTTCCAGCACTGCTTTAACCTTCTTGGGCATTGAGTTCGCCAGAGCTTCACAGGTTGCCACTGGAGTCCTCTTCCACTCCTTCATTACAACATCACGGAGCTGGTGGATGTTAGAGAACTTGTGCTCCTCCACCTTCCATTTGAGGATGCCCCACAGATGCTCAATAGGGTTTTGGTCTGGAGACATGCTTGGCCAGTCCATCACCTTCACCCTCAGCTTCTTTAGCAAGGCAGTGGTCGTCTTGGAGGTGTGTTTGGGGTCATCATGCTGGAATACTGCCCTGCGGCCCAGTCTCCGAAAGGAGGGGATCATGCTCTGCTTCAGTATGTCACAGTACATGTTGGCATTCATGGTTCCCTCAATGAACTTGGATGAACATGCTTGACTGTAGACAAGACACACTTGTCTTTGTACTCCTCAACTGGTTTCCATCACACACGCTTGACACCATCTGAACCAAATAAGTTTATCTTGGTCTCATCAGACCAAGGTTCCAGTAATCCCTGTCCTTAGTCTGCTTGTCTTCAGCAAACTGTTTGCAGGCTTTCTTGTGCATTATCTTTAGAAGAGGCTTCCTTCTGGGACGTCAGCCATGCAGACCAATTTGATGCAGTGTGCGGCGTATGGTCTGAGCATTGACAGGCTGACCCCCCATCCCTTCGACCTCTGCAGCAATGCTGGCAGCACTCATACGTCTATTTCCCAAAGACAACCTCTAGATATGACGCTGAGCATGTGCACTCAACTTCTTTGGTCGACCATGGCGAGGCCTGTTCTGAGTGGAACATGTCCTGTTAAACCGCTGTATGGTCTTGGCCACCGTGCTGCAGCTCTTTGTCAGGGTCTTGGAAATCTTCTTATAGCCTAGGCCATCTTTATGTAGAGCAACAATTATTTTATTCAGATCCTCAGAGAGTTCTTTGCCATGAGGTGCCATGTTGAACTTCCAGTGACCAGTATGAGGGAACACACCTGCTCCCCATTCACACCTGAGACCTTGTAACACTAACGAGTCACATGACACCGGGGAGAGAAAATGGCTAATTGGGCCCAATTTGGACATTTTCACTTAGGGTGTACTCACTTTTGTTGCCAGCGGTTTAGACATTAATGGCTGTGTGTTGAGTTATTTTGAGGGGAAAGCAAATTTACACTTATACAAGCTGTACACTCACTACTTTACATTGTAGCAAAGTGTCATTTATAGTCATTTGTAGCATGTGGTCACATGAAAAGATATAATCAAATATTTACGAAAATGTGAAGGGTGTACTCACTTTTGTGAGATACTGTGTATATATTTAAAATGTAGATGATAGCGATGGAAAAGCATCCCAGAGTTTTGATTTGTAGTGTACACTTTTTGTTTACTACACAATTCCCATACTTCCTTTTGGGTTATTACATAGTTTTCATGACTTTTCAATTATTCTAAAATATTGAAATTAGTACTTATATAATAAAGAATTAGTTGTTGTCCAAACAAATGATGGATAATATCCAATGGAATCTACTTTATTGAGCTGATTGACAAAAGTGTCTTGAATATACCTTAGGTGTTAATCGGTTCAAATAGTACATATAAATATATACTTTTTTTACTGGTTCACATCTAGTCCTGACTTGTTCTTGTCATTGTTTTTAGAATGTTCTTCAAGATACTCTGAGCTTATCCTGACCCTCAAACCTTTAGAATAATATAGACTGTTGAGCCTTTAAAAGCAAAACTCTGCTTCACTTTATCACTTGATATGTTTCATTTCTACAAAACACTTTTGTGGGAAGGCCTTTTCTTGCTGTTTAAGAAAACATTTGAGTGGTTTCCATGGAGGTAAATCAACATGAAATAAGTGGAAGACTTTCTGGAATAGTCTGTCAGTAGCCGTACAGAGTATCCAAAACCTAAACGTCATACCACTGAAAGTAACACTTTCAGATATACGGTAATTGAATTACATTAGGCATACATTTAATTTTCCAGCACACATTTTTAGACTAAGTACAAAATATATCTAGAAGACATACAGCTATAAGACACATTTCAAAACCTTATAAAAGTGTACGTTTCTTGTGGATTTTACAAGAATATACAGTGCCCCCCCAAAAAATATTTGGACACTTAAAGAAATATATATAAAAAAAAGTGGAACCCACATTTTTTTTATTTATATTTTTAAGAAAAGAAGGGACAAGTTTTTGTGGTGGCCAATTCATGTGTGATTCCTCGTGCTCCCTGAACCGCTCTTTCACAATTTGAATATGATGAATCTTGAAATTGTCATCCTGGAATATGCCTGTGTCATCAAGGAAGAAATCCATTGATGGGATAACCTTGTGATTTAGTACATTCAGGTAGTCAGCTGATTTAAAATTTGATTGCAGCATAATGTTGCTGAGCCTAGATCTGACCAACTGAAGCAACCCCAGATCATAACACTGCCTACAGAGGCTTGTACAGAGGGCACTATGCAAAGGGTTGGGAGGATTACTTTTGAAACGTTTTCCACTACAGATTATAGAATGCATGCTGTAAAATGTCATTTGTAACGTATTCTGTTAGATTACTCACGGTCAGTACTCTAAATACTTTGGATTACTTCTTCAGAACAGTTTTTTTCACTTATTTTGACTATAAAAACTCTGCCAGTACAGTAAGACAAAATACACATGTTAAAAATACATTCTCAAAAGAACCTAAATATCTTATGAAGTGTTGTTTCTAAATCATAAATCAAATTGATCAAGGATTTTTAGATATTTTTACAGGAAAATACAAAAATTATTATCAAGAATACGATTTTTGCCCTAATATCAAAGATCTTACTAGAAAAAAATTCATTATTATTTAAATAATAATTAAATAAATTATAATTCTCTGTCAGCTCGTATGAATGTAACACATCATAAGAAAGTGTTTCACTGCTGTTCAAATGCACGTTGGATCGCATCATTTATATATAACCTCCTGAGTCCTGGTGTCCACATATGTGGACATCACATTTTTGGTTGTGGACAGCATAATACTTAATTCTGTGTAACTGGAACATGTTTTTCACAAACGAGGACACTGCCATCTGGTGGCGTCAGGAGAGAATTTTTTTTAACATAAATAATTTCAAAATGGCGGAGAACACAGCCGACATGTCACTCAGCCACTCCAGACCAAAACGTCCACAAGGTAAAAAATCTAATAACATTTCAATGTTGATTCTTGTTAAGTTATGCATAATAGTGTTGTATGATTAAAATGGCATGCACATTTGACAAACTTTTGTAACAGTAAAGATTTACTATGCTGCTAAAGTTGATGTCCACATATGTGGACAACGGGACTTAGTTTAGTTGATACTGTATACGAATGTTAGCAAAAGCGCACTCACGATCGCAAGATCGCGCGCGCGCGCACACACACACACACACGATCGCACACACACACACTCTCTCTTGCTCACTCGCGCACACACACGCTCACTCACTCGCGATCGCGCCCACACACACACACACACACACACACACACACACACACACACACACACACACACACACACACACACACACACACTCTCTCTTGCTCACTCGCGATCGCTCACTCACTCGCGCACACACTCATGCTCACTCACTGGCACACACTATCTTGCTCACTCGCGATCGCGCACACACACACGCACACACTCACACAGTCGCGCATAAGATTGAAAAATTTGGCAAAAACTTAGTTTGGGAAGAATTTGTTAGAAAACATCAATTGCAATAGTTCATAACAGTATATATTGACATTGCATGTGTGTGAAATAATTTTACATTGATTTTTATTTTATTTTCCTCATGATCTCATTTCCAGAGCGTTTTCCTGTGTCAAAGGCACTGGAATTGGTACTGGATTCAATTTCTGGGGACAACTCCGAGGTAGAGGACTTGTCCGACAATGATGAACCAGTAGATGACGTTGATTACCATCCTCCACAACAGGAGCCAAGCAGCAGTGAGGAGGAGAGTAGTGGGGATGAAGACCCCATTCCACAGGCCACCCGGGGACATAAACGTCTCTGTGCTGAAACTTGTCGTTCAGACCGTAGCACTGTAGTTTTGCGCACTCCCAGACGTCGGATTCAGCAGGTTGAGTCTGATGGCTCAAAAGAGGACCCTGAAGAGCCAACACCAGGACCAAGCTTTGAAGGACAACCCAAGCAAGGACGAGGAGTGCACTGGAGGGCTGCTCCATTGACCCCAAACCTGACCCAGTTTGAGCCTGAGGTGGAAACTGAGCAGGACAGAGAAGGCTGGACCCCACTGGACTATTTAAACCAGTATATTGATCAAGATTTAATTAAATTGATTGTATACTGCTCCAATGCTACAGCACTAGCTAGGAGTGGGTATCCACTCAGCACATCAGTTGATGAGATTTATAATTTCTTTTGGAGTGTTATAAAAAAGTTCAGAATGTTAAATGTTTCTAAAGAAAAAAGAAAAATGTTCAGTCGGGCTCAGGCTGTAAATAAAAGAGCTTTGCACTGTTACACAATGGTGTCTTGATTTTTTTTATGTGAATTCAGACCCATATGTGGACATCATTTTTTTTCAAAAAGTGCTTCATGTTCAAAGATAATATCTGGTTATTATATGTATTGGTCCCTCCTAACCCCAAAAAGCTAGAAGAAATCTAAAATGCACGCCAAACCAAAACTCGGGTCTGAGGAGGATAAAAATGTTTTCCACTTCTTGATGTAACTATATTCTAATTATCAATTATTTAAACTGTAACTCTAGTGGAATACAGTTACTTAAATTTTGTATTTTAAATATGTAATCCTGCTACATGTATTCTGTTACTCCCCAACCCTGACTATGCATGTTGGGTGCATCACTTCATATGCTTTCCTTCTTACCCTGACGTGCCCATCACTTTGGAATAGGGTAAATCTGGACCCATCAGACCGCATTACCTTTTTCTCGTCACAATGTGCATGTGGAAATGCTCTTACTTTCACGATTAAAGATAGCCATGAGTTCTAATGTTGATTTTTTATGATAAGACTTAACCAAGCGTTGTTTTCCAAACACATTTCTTCCACGAAGCTGATGGTTCACCACTATCATTCCAGATTTTAATAATGCGTTTGACATTTCCTAACCCAATTCCAGTGATTTCAGCAATCTCCTTAGTTGTTTTCTTTGCTTGATGCAGGCCAATAATTTGCCCCTTCTGAAAAACAGTAACATCTTTTCCACGACCACGGTGGTTGTGTAAGAAATGAGAAGCTACACACTGCGTCAGTTACGGTTAAAAGAATTGCTGCCAGCTGAAACATATTAATCACTGCAATAATGATCCAATCATAGGCTCTTAAGTATCTGCTTATTTAAATCCAAACAGCGACTTTTTTGGGGGCCAGGCAGTGGATTTCAATAATATAACATTTTAAGTGTGGCTTAAGTGCCTACGTTTTTTGGGGGGCCAATGTATAAACAAAGTGAAAAGCTATTAAGTCAGCCAGAACAGTTTTGGTTAGATACACTTATCTCCTTTAAAGGGGTCATAAAGTGCTTAAATATATATATATTTTCCCTAAGGTCCAATGACAAAGTTTTTTTGCACCAAAACAGTCACAATTTAGAAATAATTTATCATTTTCCACCCTGTTTTTTCCCCCTCTGTCTGAAACGCTTGGTTTTGGCCTAATCGCTTCCTTAAAACTTCAACGTAAATGCCAACTGTTCTGATTGGCAGACATCATGCAGACCCTCAAACTCAGCAAACTTAACCAGAAGAGAATGAACCTTGACTTTATAAAACAAAATTGCAGGGTTTAACATAACACACATCCAACACATTGCATCTGAATATATTGAACTGTTCATATCAAACACAACGGTTATCACTCAGCACCATAAACTATTAAACAGTCATGACAGTCATTTGAAGTATTCATTAATGAAATGGTTTACTTAAGATTTTCAGGTGTTTTTAACTGCCCCATCCTTCAATAACAGTTCCTTTGCAAGGCTTGAATCGTATTTTGACTGTTCACAAGCAATCCATGCTGACATGAACTGAAAATCTGAACACACCATAGTCCAAAGCACAGTGAAATTACACACACACATACTATAGGTGCATTGAGGTGCACATCACCGGAAACACACCGAAACGGTCAAAGACATCATCGTCAAAGATGTCCATCATCAAATACGTCCTATGTTTACATACAACAACAATTAAAAATAGCGCAGATGGGCGAAAAGACACATTCATGACAGAGGCAGCAGCTGAATGAGAGAGAATTGCATCTCCTTTTCAGAGTTGTAACTTGACACCGCGTCTTTTAAAAGTGGTGAGATACATGGCAGTGGTCAAGGAGTCTGTGTAGTTCATGTTATATACAAAAAAAAATTAATATTCCAGATATGTCCCTTTGGTGTTATGTTATGAATAGTTAGGCACACAAGGCAGCTCTCTTGACTTGAACTGCACGTCAGTAGGTGGGGCCAATGGTGCGATGATGCATGTTGTGAGATGTGGGATGTGTAAATACAAATGAGCAACGTTTTGTGATGTCACGAACAGACAGATTTCAAAACGAGACGTTTCAGCAGAGTGGCAGCTATAAATGCTCTTTTTAGACTGTGGAGGACGTTTTGAGTTCTGAAATTTACAGTGTGTTTTTATAGTACAGTTGTCTCTTATGTGTCTAAAAATCAAGGACAATTTTATTCACCATTCCGTGAGCCCTTTAAATTAGATCAGTTACTGTTTAAATGTTGTTTTTGTTTTTTTTACCTGGACAAATTGTCTCTAGAGAAATCAGACTCTACGCAATCCATCCCGTAACATTCCTGAGGAAAATCACTCTGTTGAAGACTAAAGTCTGAACACACATCTTCAGTTCTGTCCAGACTGGATTCAGTGGATGTTGGCTTGCACATTTGCCTCTGGTAGTACATGTGGATGCTCTCTCGTGATGGAATGTTCCCCTGCAAGGAAACGGATGAGGTGTTAACCTCAATATTTACATTCTGTCCATTCTGTGCATGATGCTCATTCATTTGTGGTTTAATTGCAGCAGTGATGGTAATATTAATTGTGTAAGCTTCTGCAAGCAATGTACAATATGAACCTAAAGATTTGGTAATGCTTTAGAATAACTTTCCAAAATATGAATAAATAGATTTTCCATATCTTCTAACCAATGAACTTCCAGAACTGTTCTAGTCATATCTATATACACATACTGTTACATTTGGGTGGTTATACTGTACGTTGAAAGGTATATATATATATATATATATATATATATATATAATTTAATATACATTTTCAAATGTACAATTTTAATTGATTCAATATAAATCCAAAGCATTGTGCAGTGCCATTTTAAGAGCTCTATAATATGGCAACTATTAATCATTATGACATCAGTACCTTTTTGACCTCACGAGTGAGCATGCAGCGTTCAGTGCGTAGGACAGTGGAGATATCAATGTGTTCTTGGCAGATAGAGTTGAGCCAGCTGGTGAAACTGTCCAACAGGGCCAGGAAGAGCACCCATGAGAACTTCACAATGTTAAACACTCTTTTCAGGATGTTATCTGGAGCAGAGAGAGCATTTGTAGAGCTTGCAAATATGAAGACTGTATCTCTTTGTGACATTATAATATTGAGATAATGATTGAAGTTTGGGGTCTTACCTGGACCACCAGACATGTCCTCCTCCTGAACACCCTCCTCCTGGTTTTCATCCTCGATGGAAATGTGTACTGTAATAAAAGAAAAAAAAAAAGAGTCATTCTTATGTAACAATGCAATTCTTGAAACTATTATGACTACCACATTCATATACCATCCTATTTATTATACTCCTAGGCACTTCAAAGATAACCATGGTAATTGTCTGAAAAACATGGCACTACCATATCATCATCATAAAAAAAATAATAATAAAAAAAACGTGTGTGTGTGTGTGTATATATATATATATATAACAAGCTACAATAACAAGATGACATAAAATACAGCAATGGCACCTGGTGTAACAGAATTATTATTTTTTTATCTTTACCAAGCTGCCAAAGAATTCCCCTTGTTCGGTATCAGCTACATGATTTCCCTTTGACTCATTACTGTAATGTATTACTTATTCAGTGGAATAAATTTGAAAAATGTGAGCATACTTCTGCTGGACAAAGTGTTTTTTCAGTATGTTAACTGAATGTTTTATTAGCTCTAGCTGGCGGCCACAGGGCTAGGTCTGAATCTGTTGGCTGGCAAGATCTTGAAACCTCGTCCAGCCATCATATGGGATGAATTGACCATAGCGAATGCAACACGGCACTCTTCATCTCACGGTCTAAAGAATGCAGAGGCCTGGAAGCCGCCCACCAGGAGGGAGCTGGCAGAGTTAGCTAGTGGACGCTGCAAGGCTTCCATTTACAGCAAAGGGGTTTTAATTAGGTGCTTGAAGTTCCATGAGTTGTGTTCGCACGCACAAAGTGCCTATTAATGACCCAAACATGCCATCCCAACAGAGAGCTACAGAGCGGAGAGAGACGTAAGAACATGGCAGGCAAGACAAACGCAAACATTACAGACATTAAAAGAAATCCCTACGGACAAAGTCCTCTGGTCTGTTTAAAACAAGATATTTGAGCATACCTTCCTTCGGGTCCTTGCTGCCCGTGCGACCCTCTGTGTATCTTTGCCAGAAGTGACGTCTTTCCTTACTCCGCTCTTTCATGGCCGTTTTAGAGTCAGTTATCCAGGCATGGTACACAAACTGAGAAGCAAAGGAATACGTCAGGCAAATAAAAATATTGCAGGTATTTAAGTTAGATAGTGACTTTTAGGTTAGAGTGTTTTTAATTCTATGTCTAATTCATTTTGATTCTTAGACCCACAGAAGTATTCTGAAACACATTGTTACACTGTAAAAAGTTATTTGTAAAATAATTGTTTCTAAAGGTTCTATTTCTATAACATCAGACCCTAAAAAATGACTTTTGTTGATGTAGCCTAATATAGAACAGGTTGATTGTTAAATATGATAAATATTTTGGATTTTAATAAAAAGGTCATTTAGATTAAAATTACTTTTAAATGTAATTAATTTGACTTTTAATACCAAATTTTTTAGGTTACCTGACAAAACATTTTTACAGTGTATTTGGAATCAAGTTTCAACTGAAAAACAAGACTCTTGGGGTCCAAATGTCTGATACCACTAATTAAAATGCTTAAATGTTGCATTTTTACTAGTTTTCTTCAATATTTGAGTCCTTTTTTAGTTTAAATCTCCATTTTCACTTTTACCATTTCCTTTTTTGGTGATTCACATTCTTTGTGCATATCGCCACCTACTAGGCTGGGAGGAGAATTAATAGTAAAAAGGACTAGGATTTGGATCTATTTCTCACCCACACCTATCACATTGGTTCTGAAGACATGGATTAAACCACTGGAGTCTTATTGATTATTTTTATGTCGCCTTTATGTGCTTTTTGGAGCTTCAAAGTTCTGTAAACCATTCACTTGCATTGTATGGAGCTACATTGCTGAGATATTCTTCTAAAAATCTTACTTTGTCTTTAGCAGAAGACAGAAAGTCATACACATCTAGGATGGCATGAAGGTGAGTAAATGATGAGAGAATTTGAGTGAACTATTCCTTTAACGTGGTCAATGTTAGACATAGTGCAGAATAATTCATAATTGTCTTAATAATTACATGTTTTGAGATTTTCACATTCTTACATTTTGTTTGTTTTCAGTTTTGGTGATTCCAGATTTTCAATGTGGTTTCAGACTTTTTGACCTCACTGTTCATGCAGGATACAAACTTGCAAAACATTCCAATACAGGATTAAAACTAGCTTTTAGCTAAGGTAGCAAAATAAGTCCCTGTAAATCAAGACAGCAACACAATGCACAACACAGAAAATGAGCTTCAGGGGAAATAAAAATAGAAAGAAAAAATAAAGAATGATTACACTGTTCACAAAGGAGAAAAACGCAGCCTTTGTTTAACTGGCACAACCAAACCCATGAAAAATCTTCCAGGAAGCAAAAAGCTCTCTTGCATGCATCTATTGCAATACTGCATAATACACTGCATTTACTTGGCATGCACCATATTGGCTCTGTTTACAGCAAGTTGACGTGCAACTGGTTTGTAAGTCAGCCATTTTTGGCTCAAGTGGCTCTTTGGCTTCATAATTGCTTGAGATGCATGTATAGAAGTTAGACAGAGCTGCATGTATATTGTGCAACTGGGGTGACAAGTAATGCAGTGCTCAAATAGGATAGAGCTGACACATACTACAGCATACAAAGAGAGAGAGGAGATATAATAGGCATTGCGAAGTACCTTGGCTGCCCTGATTACATATTGCAGTATAGTTTTGGGCAGTTTAATGACAGACTTTGGTAAAGCCAGCAAAGCAGAGGCAAACTTTCGGATAGCTCTCTATAAAAGACGAGATGGAGTTAATCAGGGTGTGAGGGTCTGTGCTATTGCTGTTACCGCTCTTCCATGCAGGAAGCTAGCAGTTAGTGGTCTGGCAAATAACAAAACACTGTTAAAAGTTGGGGGAACAAAAAAATACAGTAAGACACTTTCATACCACAGAGCCATTGAAGTTAAACAGGTTTTTGTTTGTGAACAATGCACTTGAGCAAAACATTACAAGAAGTACAGTAACTTAAAAAAGGGATGTTAATGGTGCACATGCAGTATAGCGTGGACGTTTCCAGTTATTTACCTGGAATGCTGATTTCTTGGGAGGTTCATCATCCTTTTTGTCATCATCTTCCTCCTCTTCCTCGCTGTCCGTCTCAAATAAGTAATAACTGCCACTTCGGACCACTAAAAGAGACATCATGTCAGTATAGACATATCAAGTCAAAACAATATTCACAAATGTTTTTTAAAAAGAGACTGAAAAGAAAAGAATGATGCATTTTTCATATCACTTTTGGAATACAAAGAGGAAAATGTTATTGTTCAGAGGTTGCATTTTCATTGCAAATCTTACAGGCCTGCCAATCACACCCCCAAGATATATATATATATATATATAGATGTATATAAGCGACTGCTTCCCTCGCACTGGTGATGATGCTTCCGGCATCCCTCACCTCCCCATCTTCACCTTAATATATCTATATTGTCTAGTTAAATGATTTTCAGGTTTTCAATATGTTAACAAAGCAATGTTTAAACAGTAAGGAAATCAGTTGAAAATGAAATGATGAACGTTCAAAGATCAAGAGATGACACTAACTGGATGCATGATCAACCCAAGGCTTCCACCACTGCTTCCTTTTGCTTTTTTTCTTCTCTTTGCTGACCTCCTCTGTAAAGTAGAAAAGATTGTTTCATGAACACAACGTCTCTAAGAAACATTAAAACCATTTAAAAGATCAGACATTTACTGTGAGGCCTGGTATGCAGCTTTCATGTATTTTAGATTTCATTGCAATGCATTTAATGCTGGTGTTAAGTGCAGGCACTCGTGGAATTTACGAACTGTTGTACAACTTTCAATATGCCGACAATGATTTTGGACTAAAGTGTGGACTAAAAAAAAACAAACAAAAAAAAAAACACAAGTTATCTGCCTGTTAATGCATGTAAATAAGCCATTATTGCTATGACCTTCACAATCGTAATATTCAACTCCGAACTCTTTTAACGTAACATATTTTGAGAGGGAACTGTCTCGGATTATCCTTAATTTGTATTTTTCCAATTATAATATGAGATATATTACAAGGCACACTAAAACTGAATGATAGTACCATAATTTACTTAAAATATATGAAGTAAAATATAGGGTTGCAATAATGTAGTGCCTTAGAGTTAGCAATGTGTTTTATATATATACTGTACGTTTGTATGTGTATATATATATATATATATATATATATATATATATATATATATATATATATATATATACACACACACTCACCTAAAGGATTATTAGGAACACCATACTAATACTGTGTTTGACCCCCTTTCGCCTTTCGGCATTGATTCAACAAGGTGCTGAAAGCATTCTTTAGAAATGTTGGCCCATATTGATAGGATAGCATCTTGCAGTTGATGGAGATTTGTGGGATGCACATCCAGGGCACGAAGCTCCCGTTCCATCACATCCCAAAGATGCTCTATTGGGTTTAGATCTGGTGACTGTGGGGGCCATTTTAGTACAGTGAACTCATTGTCATGTTCAAGAAACCAATTTGAAATGATTCGAGCTTTGTGACATGGTGCATTATCCTGCTGGAAGTAGCCATCAGAGGATGGGTACATGGTGGCCATAAAGGGATGGACATGGTCAGAAACAATGGTCAGGTAGGCCATGGCATTTAAACGATGCCCAATTGGCACTAAGGGGCCTAAAGTGTGCCAAGAAAACATCCCCCACACCATTACACCACCACCACCAGCCTGCACAGTGGTAACAAGGCATGATGGATCCATGTTCTCATTCTGTTTACGCCAAATTCTGACTCTACTATCTGAATGTCTCAACAGAAATCGAGACTCATCAGACCAGGCAACATTTTTCCAGTCTTCAACTGTCCAATTTTGGTGAGCTCTTGCAAATTTTAGCCTCTTTTTCCTATTTGTAGTGGAGATGAGTGGTACCCGGTGGGGTCTTCTGCTGTTGTAGCCCATCCGCCTCAAGGTTGTGCGTGTTGTGGCTTCACAAATGCTTTGCTGCATACCTCGGTTGTAATCAGTCGGCCCATTCTCCTCTGACCTCTAGCATCAACAAGGCATTTTCGCCCACAGGACTGCCGCATACTGGATGTTTTTTGCTTTTCACACCATTCTTTGTAAACCCTAGAAATGGTTGTGCGTGAAAATCCCAGTAACTGAGCAGATTGTGAAATACTCAGACCGGCCCGTCTGGCACCAACAACCATGCCACGCTCAAAATTGCTTAAATCACCTTTCTTTCCCATTCTGACATTCAGTTTGGAGTTCAGGAGATTGTCTTGACCAGGACCACACCCCTAAATGCATTGAAGCAACTGCCATGTGATTGGTTGATTAGATAATTGCATTAATGAGAAACTGAACAGGTGTTCCTAATAATCCTTTAAGTGAGTGTATAGAGTAACAATATGTATTTAGAATTGTGGTAATAGTTTAAGAATTGTCCAAAAAAATAAAAAAAATAATACAGTGTGCGGCACGGTGGTGCAGCGGTTAGCACTGTCGCCTCACAGCAAGAAGGTCGTGGGTTCAAACCCCGGTTGCCCCGGCCTTTCTATGTGGAGTTTGCATGTTCTCCCCGTGTCTGCGTGGGTTCTCTCCGGGTGCTCCGGCTTCCTCCCACCATCCAAAGACATGCAGGCTAGGTTAATTGGTGTATCCAAAAATTGCCCTAGGTGTGGATGTGAGTGTGAGTGTGTGTCTGTCTATGTGTGGCCCTGCGATGAACGGGTGACCTGTCCAGGGTGTACCCCGCCTTTCGCCCAATGTTAGCTGGGATAGGCTCCAGCCCCCCGCGACCCTGTACACAGGATAAGCGGTTGACGATGGATGGATATATACAGTGTCATGCAAATGTTTGGGCACCCCTGGTCAACATTCCTGTTGCTGTGAATAGTTAAGTGAGTACAAGATGCACTCCAAAAGGCATAAAGTTAAAGATGAAACATTCTTAGCAATATTAGTGTATTATTTTTATTTAGTAACATTTTTGAGTGAAAAAAGGAGCAACCCAAGAGATTTGAGCTCTCAGATAACTTTTACCAGATAACTCTCAGATAACTTTTTTAATGGTCTCAGGCCTTAATTAGCTTGTTAGGGCTATGGCTTGTTCACAGTCATCATTTGGAAAGGACAGGCGATGCAAATTTCAAAGCTTTCTACATACTCTGACTCCTCAAATCCTGTCCCAACAATCAGCAGCCATGGGCTCCTCTAAGCAGCTGTCTAGCACTCTGAAAATTACAATAATTGATGCCCACAAAGCAGGAGAAGGATATAAGAAGATAGCAATGCGTTTTCAGGTAGCCGTTTCCTCAGTTCGTAATGTAATAAAGAAATGGCAGTTAACAGAAATGATGCAGCTCAGTTAAGTTGAGGTCTAGAAGATCAAGAACACATTCAGAAAGAACTGCTCGTAGGATTGCTAGAAAGGCAAATCAAACCCCTGTTTGACTGCAAAAGACATTAAGGACAGACTCTGGATTAGTGGTGCACTGTTCTACTGTGCAGTGACACCTGCACAACTATGACCTTATAGAAGAATCATGAAAAGAAATGACTCTTCTGCATCCTTCACACCTCTCCAACTATTAAGCACGGGGGTGGATCGATCATGCTTTGGGCTTGAGTTGAAGCCAGTGGCACAGAGGAACATTTCATCAGTAGAGGAAAGAATGGATTAAATTAAATACCAGCAAATTCTGGAAGCAAACATCACACCATCTGTAAAAATGTTACAGTGTCCTCTGAATGAGCCATACATGATCTCTCATCTAAACTTACCTTCATCATCATCCTCTTCCTCCTTAACCACTGATTGGCTCTCCCCACTTTCCTGAGCCAAAGACAACATCCTCTCTTTACCCCTCTTAAACTTCTGCTGTCTGCTTTTAATGCGGTCCATCCTGAGAGAAACGGAGAAAGAGAGAGGGATAGCTGACCTTATTTGGGTTCTTGCTTGCCTTGAACACAATTAAAGTTCTGTATAACTGTAGATAATGAGGCAGAGCGTTTGTGTGTATATTCATGTTGGGGCTTGTGTGTGTGTGTGTGTGTGTGTACAGATTAAGAGGAAAACAGGCAAGATCTTGGCAATGCTGCGATTTCCTGCATGTCTTTCTCACACACACACACACACCACAGATTTGACCTACTAACACACACTTCAGATACGAATAAAAATAAATAATCTACTCAAAAAACAACTACTGTTTAAAGTGTCCCATCGAATGGGCAAGGAGCTGAGGAAGAAGAAAGTATTTTAACATTAGGCCCAGAAATAAGAGAGATTTTTCCAACTGGAACCAATAAGCATCCATTTACTGTGTGTGTGTTGAGTGTTTGTATTCATGCATCCATAATCACATGATTTCATGAGACTGAAAAGAGAGCGCAGCAGCTGGCAGCAAACAATGAAACATTGTGAGTCCCACACTGTCGTCATTGAGTGTTTAATGAACTCACTGTCTCTTCAGTAGGTCCATGGACTTCTTCTCCTCCTCTATTCTGGCTTTAACCGCCTTCACAATGGTCGCCTGGAACAACTCAGCTCCTCTGACAGATAAACAGAGAAAGGAACAAACAAACCACAGTCTGATGTGTTTCTTCAACTTTGGCAAATTTAATGCCACAAGGGTTGTATTTTTATTCAAATTAACAGATTTAAAAATTTTTTTTTTTTTTTTACATGGAGGTCACATTAAAAATGTCTTGGAAACTTTTTACCATGCATTGATTGTTAAATCCATTGATTAATTTTTGATACTTGTTAAATCCCTTTTATGTATAGATTTTACTTTTGTTGCCTTGTCCCAGAAAAAGACATTAACCCTCCATTATAAAATGATACATTATTACATCTTTAAAATTATTATAATCTATACAAAGAGTGAAATAAACACCACAACAAACAATTTTGCCTGTGATAAAGTTTTCTTAAAAGTTAGTGTATTTTTTATCCAAGACAACAAAAATGTCAGTGAAGAGCATTCTTGAGATGAAATATGAGACGAAGTGATGTTTGAAGAAAACAAAGAAAAATCAAGGTAAATATCAACTGAAAGCAGATTATTTTACTAGGCATCATTTTCAACCAAGCTGTAATTTTGCCAAATATGCAAAATGTGTGAAAATATTAACGTAACATAAACGTTCCCTATAAAATTAGCCAAAAAGTTAATTTTTACTATAAATCTCCAATTTCACTTTCCCATTCCATCTTATTTTGAAAGTGAAAATGGAGATTTATAGTAAAAAAGGACTTAAATATTGATCGTATCACTTCAGAAGACATGGATTTAATCACTGGAATCGTATGGATTACTTTTATGCTGCCTTTATGTGCTTTTTTGACCTTCAAAGTTCTTGCAACCATTCACTTGCATTTTAAGGACCTACAGATCTAATATATTCTTCTAAAAACCTTTGTTTGTGTTCACCAGAAGAAAGAACGACATGAATCCCCTGTGATGCATATACTGTACAAATACACAATAAACATTTTCAAACTCTCACTATTTTCTTTTAAATAAATTTTACCTTAAACAAATTCACAATGCTAAAAGTGCATCACGTTAAAGGAAACACCAATAAATGACCAGGAAATGTGTTACAGTACACACCTACAATGGAAGCCAAGTGGGCAAGAAGAAAAAGAATAAACATGTACAACTACAACACTGGTTTGAAAGTTGTCATATTATTATGGATGCAAACTCATGAGAGGTGAAAAAGGTGAGTAAATTAAAGCAGGTGTTCCAGAATGTATATTTTCAGTTGATTTGTTTGTTGTATTTAAAGATTTATTTATTTTTTATCTTAAAGTAGCCCTTATAAGTGATTTTAAAAAGGTACATTTAGAACATTTTACCAAAAACATTTGGGTGAATTAGCTTCAGAATAGGCAACTAAATTTGAAAGGTGAGTAGTTTGCATTCCTGTATTACACAATCTATACACGTGTTAACGTGAGACCGGTGTCAGTGAATCACTTACAAACCCTGTAATATCCAATCATATCCAATCTTTTAACTCATGTCATGTCCAGTTAAAGGAGCAATCCCAGTTATCTGAAGTGGACAAACTCCACTCACAGGAAACACATAACAAAGTATTTCCATCTAGAAAAGTATTGCCGATGATTTAGACAACTTTACACGATGTTTACACAATATCAATAATTTTACTGAAGAATTAATTTGACTGCTTTAACCCCCCCCCCATTTCGGACAAGCAAACTTGTCTTCCAGTAAGTGTATTACAGTACAGTAACAAATTCCTGGTTTTAACAAAATGAGAAATGAGTCAAAATCATTGTTAATGATAAATTTTAAATAACCCAGAATAATCCGCTACAGTAAGTGACTATATCCACACACAGGCAAAAACACTAATTACACAGAGGATGTGTGTGTGTGTGTGTGTGTGTGTGTGTGTGTGTGTGTACCTGGAGGCAAGGACCTGTGAAGAGCGGATGTCTGCTACAACATGCAGGAAGTAGTAGCTCATGAACACTCGCCTTTGCAGCAGGAGAGAAGCGAAACAAATGCTGTCCCAAATTATACCCGCCTCATCACTCGGCAGCTCACATTGTTTATTCGCTTGCTGCTCCGCTGCAGAAACACATACAGTAGGTGAGATCAATTAAAAGCATTTGCACACTAATCAAGATCTATTAAAGTAAAGTTAACCCTTGTGTGACCTTAGGAACATTTTTGTCTTTTTTATTTGAGTTTTTTCAATGTGTTAATGCCAACGGCATACATTTTGCCAAAGGAGTGTATTTTTGGTGGAATACAAAAATGTCTCAATTGAAACATATTAAAATGGCAAAATTTGATCCCAGTGCCATTAAAGCATAAAATCATGAATTCTATGATATGATGCTTTCATTCCAGAGCCATGGCTTTAAAATTAAAATGTTTATATTTTCCCACAGATGGCACCATTTTTCTCATGTTTAGCCTATGGAGCAAATGCATACTTTTTACTTATTTTCTGTTTGCTGTATTATAGCGCACTGCAGGCAGGGCTGGACAGGGAAGATTTGGGATTTTACATGGCAACTGGCCATTTTGGGGGTGGGGGGGTGGCGGGGGGGTTGTTTGCTGTCCTTTTCTGCATATCGTGGCGGCGTTTTGTAGTCCGTTCTGTTAACACGGCGAATCATTTTAGGTTTTCGTGGCCCATTCGGCACGTTTCAGGGGCGATCCACCAGCCCGCTCGGTTCTCCCGATGGCCAGCCCCCCCCGATTGGGCCCAAAGTGCTTCGGCCCACCAGGAAAATGCCCAGTATGCAAGAATACAAGTCCAGCCCTTACTCCAGGCCATTTGAATAAATGATGCAGATAAAATTGTGTGGGTGCATTGATATGGATGTCAGAGTGTGTTTTGTATGTATGCATTGAGAAATGTATCATATCTTCAGTACACTTCTGAGGGCCAAAAGTCTGAGACCAGTTGTTGAAAAGTTTCTATTTTGCATTTGTCTAATTCAATACCATTTTTTGAATTAGAAAGCTACTGTATATTATCAGCATATTAACTGAACAGAAAACTCCACGTAAGTTAATGCAAAGCCTTATGAAAATCTTCCAATGTGCATCTTGTGTTATTCATTGGAAACAAGAAAATGTACCTTTTGTGTAAAGGAGTTAACATGTATGGATTGGTGAACTTGGAATAGTGCAGAATCGTTCTCATTCATTTTACAACAAAACATTATTATTATTATTATTATTACTTTTTACATGTTTAAATTTGATTTTCAATCCGAGATTTTTAAAGTGGTCTCAGACATTTGGACCCAATTTCAATTCTTTGAACCATAACTTACGTTTTGAATACCCCTTAATAGTGCATGCCAGACTGAACAACTGGATCAGCCAGCAGTGTTTGACCACCAATGCTTTTATATATCCACAAGCAGCTATCTGAGAGCCAAAAGAAGAGAAACCACAATGACATATAGCACCAAAAAAATAACAGAAATAATAAATAAACAAAAAACAAAACAACTGAAACGTTTCTTAGGTTACATTTTAGACTAACCCCTTTACAAGAGCATTTGTTTGCAATTTTTAGCTTATGAGAAGTACATTTAGTCCCTTTCCATATATTTCCATACAGCTGATGTACTGCGAGTGTGCCCAGAGTACACTTGTGTATGAGTGCATGTTTGTGCATGTGTGAGTCAGATCCCAGATTCACACACACACACACACTTCGCTCCACTTCACAACCTCTGAATTCAGACCCACAAAAATGCAGAGCGCTATAAACACAGAAGGGTCCCATATGTTTTAATTTATGTCAGCCTGTTCCTGTCTTGGTAATATTTCAGGCTAATTTACCAACACAGGAAACACCTTTGAATTAAAAGTTTGATATATGCTGTATACTATAATTTATGAATAAATAAAAATAGTTTTTTTTCCCTATATTTTATATTTATATTATTTCCGTCGTTTTATGAGATACTTACTGAGAGGATGTTTTTCATGGTGATTACAAAAATGTTGTATGCTATCAGGAAGTCCCAGAAGTGGAGGATGGTTTTGATTGGCTTCAGTAGCAGCTCACCCCCAAAAAGCAGGAAGTAGAAACAGGCGACCAGGTAGCCCATACAGAATATGCTTATGCGTGTGGTACCCGTGATGAAGATGATGGTGAGGACGAACCAGAAAAGATAGCTGAACACGATCACCTTCAACATATCCAGATATGACCTGCAGAAATGACGAGGAAAAATATGACTAGATTTCCTTTTCTAGTTCCATAATATCTGTTAGATACGTGTTTCTTTTTAGCCAATTTATTGAAAAATCTATTAATATTGCAATTATATAAAACAATTATTTTGTGTATTGACACATTCGGTTCAATAATGGTAAAACTTTATAATAAGGTTCCATTTGTTAACATTAGTTAATGTATTAGGCATCATGAACAATTAATTTTTTTACTGCAATTATTAATGTTCCTTAATAAAAATACAATTGTTTATTATGAGTTCATGTTAGTTCATAATGCACTAACTAATGTTAAAAATCTTTATGTTGATAAATAAATGCTGTTAAGTATTGTTCATAGTTAGTTCATGTTAACTAATGTTGTTAAGTAAGGAACAATTGATGACAGACACCCGAGGTGTTAATGCGGTCACAACATGCAGCATCACTTCAGAACTAGCAACGGAGGATGCGCTGCTTTTCGGCATTGGCGTAACAAGGTAGTGTGTGTGTGTGTGTGTGCGAGTGAAAGAGAGGGAGAAGGTAAGCGTGATGCTTTCCACATTAGATATGTGAGGCTGATTAGGGCGAAATAACTTGATACATAAAAAGTTTCACATATTAAAAGTCATTTCGGACAATAGAAACTGTTGTATTGATCAAGTCGATGTCAATGTGTGTGTGTGTGTGTGTGTGTGTGTGTGTGTGTATATGAGACGAGAGAGAGAGAGAGAGAGAGAGAGAGAGGGAGCCCAAGGATGCTTTTTAATCAAAATTGAAATACATTTAGGATATTATAGACATTGTTTGTCATTCTTATCTGTTGTACTTAACCAACGTCTTTGTTTTATTTGGTTATTTTGTTGCGACAGCCTGTCCGACTCACTGAAATAACTGAAATAATTGGGTGAAGTGATAGGGAATCGTTATGCGGTCAAGACCTGGAACTACTTCATAGCCGCGCATTTACTTGAAAAATAATTGCACACCTTAGAACGTCCGTCAACCAATCAGAATCAAGCATTTAACAGACCCGTGGTATAAATAATGTTAATAAATGGAACCTTATTGTAAAGTGCTATTGATGTAATAATAGATTTATTAACTATTAAAAAATAAATTTGTTCTGCTCCTCGCGAATAAATCCCATGAAAAAACATGGTAGCAGGGTTTTGAAAAAGAAATGTCAAAGATTGCTTTTTTTATATTAAGGAATAGTTCACCCAAAAAGAAAAAGGAATGAAATCCCAGATGTGAATGGCTTTCTTTCTGCTGCTGAACACAAAGATTTTTAGAAGTTTTCAACCATATTGCCATCATAAAAGTAATCCATATGACTCCGGTGGATTTATTAATGTCCTTGAAGCAAAACACTAGGTGTAAGAAATAGATCACTATTTAAAACTTTTTTTACTAAAAATGTTCACTTCAACAAGGGTGGAGTTCAAACTGCCTCTCGTGTGACATAAGCCTCCTCTGCATAGATGTTCATATGTAGACCCATCTTATTAGCAGCTGTTCCTATGGACTGCAATACTGTTTCTACACAAAAGCGGTTTATGCAACGGTCTTCTCATCTCCTCCATTCACTTGCATTCAAACCGATTCAAACAGCTCTCCTTGTTGCCCGGTTCAAGATTGCGCCACAGTTCACATATCCAAACCAGCCGAATGAGACATCTTTGTATGATTATTTATGCTCCTCTGTTGTAAACAACTCTGCGCTTGCATATTTTTCATATTTCACAAGGCAGTTCTCACGTGAACTTGCCAATGCTCTTATGTCACTCAAGAGGCTGAGCGGCCTCCACCCTAATTCATTTTTTTGTAAAAAGTTTTAAATATTGATCGTACACACACCTAAGATTTAGCTTCAGAAGACATTTATTAATCCACTGGAGTCGTATATTGTAGATTACTTTTATGATGACTAAATGTGCCTTTTGGAGCTTAAAAAATTTGGCACCAATTCACTTGTATTTTATGGACCTATAGAGCTGAAATATTCCTTTAAGGGTGTTATTAGCCATTTCTAAATGCCACATGGCTGGCACAAACATTGCTTGAAAGAGAAATGCCACGAGTCTTAAAAATGTTCTTCCATTTTAACATGTGATGTGAATTTACATGTACTGTACTTTGCAAGGCACAATGAAACTTAGCGATACTATCAGATTTTACTCAGTTATCTATTTAAATTGTGAGCATATTAATACAAAACTTATTGTGACAGGGTTAAAATAATGTAGTTTTTTTATGGTTAGACTTGTTAAAAATAAATAACTATTGGTTGCAAAACTATTTCCTAATTTAATTTAAAATATGCACTAATACATTGATGTTGGTAGATTTTGGAATTGCCACTTTTGTTAATCAGCCAGGTTTGAATGGTTATCAACGGCTACAGATAATCTCAAAATGGACAAATATCTTCCGATCAACCAGGCTGGATAACATACTGGCCCATCAGAATTCTTTATACACTAGTTTGTGTAAAATATGTAAGATAAAGGTATTTTATCTGTAAATGTCCAGGGCTAACCTGCAGTGGATAAAGTCAGGAACAGGGTTGTGCTGGCTGAAGGAGGCAGCGTCCAGATCTCTACAGATCTCTGTGTTATCACCTGCCAACAGCTGTACGGCTGCCACACTCTCCTCCTCAAACACACGCCTCTGCAGCGATGCACACAGCAACAACATGAAGTCATCTACAGGGAGAGCGACATGAAAGAAGAGTTGAAGAATTCAAAAAACTTTTGCCTTTGCATTTTATGAACACGTATTTGACAATTTGCTAGAGCTATGACAACATGCTGTGTAAGCTCTGTAAAAATTGTTACTCACACAGTAGGAAGAGTGGGTTGGGTTTGGTGTGGAAGTCGGGAAAGTAGAGCCACTTGATGACATTGGAATCCATGCTGGATGAAGGGTGCCTCCATAGATAGTCTGAACCACAGAAGACAGAGAAATAGCTTCATTTTATGATACATCTTGCAGTGGTAAGAGGTTAGGGTTGACGGTATGACTCTTCAATACTTTTATCTCTATATGGACCTTTTCTTTGCTTTAATATTTAATGTTCACCGCTCTAGGTTTCTTTTATTTAGATGGTGTTTGTGGGCTACGGCGTCTAGACTACAGCATTTTATAGACTGTTATTGAACACTCACCTGCACAGGCTGCAGGTGGGATGCCAATGCACATCAGGTACTGGAAGGCAAGCATGAAGGCCAGGAAACAGCAGTATTTGGGCCAGATGTGGGCAATGGCTTTTCTCCTGCGCTGATACATCACCACAATCAAACCGAATGCATGCAGCATGGCATAGAAATCCATCCTCTGGCCAATCACATTCACCACTAACAGAAAACACATCTAGAGAACAAAGCAACATGCAGACATTGACTTCAAATGAGGATAATGACACTGCATTTGATTGAATCACTATAAAAGAAAAACAATTAAATATCCATCACCCAACCCTAATTCTTTACCTTATTATAAACTATATTGTAGTTTATATGCCTCAAATGTGTTTGCAATCTGTGCTCAGCATATAATCTATAAGAGACTAACCAAGTGGGACTGGTCTCAGAGACAGAGACATTGTAGTAATCGGATATCTTAACAAAAACTTTCCCCCAAAAAAATGTAACACATTTTTGCTGAGTAGAAAGTGTTTCTGAAACATCTATTGTTGGCGCTCTAAAATTTTAAAAAAAATACTGCAACCATAACCGTAACCATATTGGTTAATAGGAATGGTTAATAGGAATGTTGTCCAAAGGTGCTACCTCAAGGCCAAACTTGTAGAAGAAGTAGTTGATGAAATATTTGGCACAGTTGAGGATGCCATCGTCCAGATGCTGCCGTGTGATATTGTGAAAAAGCGTTCTTGTAACTGGAGGAGTTAGGTTGTTTTTCATACGGCACAAATCCTGGTGACGGTAAATTGTCACTTCAAATGCCAAGAGGGCCAGCATCAACAAGTTATTCTGTGGGGAAAAGCAAATAGATAGGTATGAAATTCGAATAAAGAGTGTATGTAGGGTCCAAATTTCTTGATTTAATCTTACTTAAACTTCTAGTTATTAGAACTGCTCTAATAACTCTATTGAACCTTACAGCTTGTTACTAGCTAGCAACAAACACTTTAGCATATTATATACTGTATATACAGTACACAAGTATTCAGACTATGTTGCAGCCTTATACTAAAATGTTTTAAATTATTTTTTTTCACATCAATCTACACGTCATACCCCATAATGACAAAGCAAAACAAATATTTTTGTTAGCTTTGCAAATGTATTAAAAATAAAAAACTGAAATATCACATTGACATATTACACATTGTATATTCAGACCCTTAACTCAGTACTTAGTTGAAGAATCTTTGACAGCGATTACAGACTCAAGTCTTTTTGGGTATTATGCGACAAGCTTTGCATACCTGGATTTGGGGATTTCTCTGTATTTTGCTACATTCAAATTTCTTTCAATTCTGACCAGTCCCCCAGTCTCTGCCACTGAAAAATACTCCCACCATGCTTTGCCGTTGGGATGGCAGAAATGGTGCTTGGAATTGAGGTCAAACAGTTCAATCTTCGTTTCAGACCAAATCATCTTGTTTCTCACAGTCTGAGGGTCCTTTAGGTGCTTTTTAAAAATTCCAATTGGGCTTTCATGTATCTTGCACTGAGGAGAGGCTTCTGTCTGGCCACTCTGCCATAAAGCCCAAATCGCTGGAGTGTTGCAGTGATGGTTGTTCTTCTGCATGTTTCTCCCATCTCCACACATGATCTCTCGAGCTTAACCAGAGTGACTATCTTGGTCATCTCTCTTTTCCCACGATTTCTCAGTTTGGCCGGGCGGCCAGCTCTAGGAAGAGTCCCGGTTGATCCAAAATTCTTCCATTTAAGAATTATGTAGGCCACAGTGCCCTTGGGAAACTTCAATGGAGTCCACAGTCCACAATGAAGTTTTTTTTTTAGCCTTCCCAAGATCTGTGCCTTGACACAATCCTGTCTCTGAGCCCTGCAGGCAGTTCCTTTGACCTCATGGCTTGGTTTTTACTCTCATATGCATTTTCAGCTGTGAGACCTTATAAAGACAGGTGTGTGCCTTTCCAAATCAAGTCCAATAAAATGAATTTGCCAAAGGTGGACTCCAATCAAAATGTAGAAACATCTTAGGGGGCCTGGGTAGCTCAGGCTCTGACAACCAAAACTGGAGTCACAAGTTCAAATCCAGGGTGTTCTGAGTGACTCCAGTCAGGCTTCCTAAGCAACCAATTAGCCCAGGTGCTAGATTGGGTTTAGTCATGTTGGGTTAACCTCCTCATGGTGTCCATAATACGGTTCTCGCTCTTGGTGGGGCGCATGGTGAGTCGTGCGTGGATGCCGTGGAGAATGGCGTGAAGCCTCCACACTTGCTAGGTCTCCGTGGTAACGTGCTCAAAAAGCCACGTGATAAAATGCGTGGATTAACGGTCTCAGACACAGAGGAAACTCAAACATTCATTCATGTCAAACATAAATGTATTAAGTTGGTTTCAAGTGTTCTGGTTTAGTATTACCAAAATATTAGCATTAAAATCACATATTTGGTGCAATTTGATTGGGCGACTCATCTCTTGTGACTTATTGACCTGCGATGTTTGTCAAAAAGTAAACAGAATGATTTTGCACCCTGACCATCTGTGTTTGTGTATTTGTGTTTCTGTGTTTGACCATCTGTGTTTGAGAGTGTATACATAAGTATATCTCACCCTCAGGTTCTCCAGTAAAGGAGAGAACTTCCTGAGACCGATCCAGTTAGCTGGGTCTACCGGGCCACTGTAGAGAAGAGACTTGTCCATCTCCAACTTCTGAGCAACTGTGTAGTTATCAGGCTGGAGGAAACAAAGAAAGATATACAGTTGTGAGGTTGAAAATGACCATTTAAACATGAATTCATGTGTTTGGATAGCCATTTGTTGGATGGCCAAGTGTCTCACCATAGTGCAGGTTTTGGAGTATGTGGTGGGGTTAATGGAGGTGAGCTGGTAGAGCATTTTGCAGACGATGATAACACAGGTCCAGACAGTGCATACACTGGACGCAAGCGGTCTAAACTGACTGAATGGCAGAGCAAACGCCCAGCTCACCAGGAACACGTAATTAAACAGAGACACCTGAGAATGACAGAGAATATCACTCTGAGGATGGGACACATATTGATGGATGGTTACAAAATTGATGGATCACACTATAGCCTGTTAGAAACAATACAACAAAAGCAACAGTGATGCCAAATATGCAAGTCCTTAACACAAAAATCTTTCTAAGGTACTCTATGGATTTCAAATCTCTGTGTCAATGGGACTTCAATCTAGAACACTTTACGTGTTTTTTGTTAATTGATATGTCAGCTTATGGTTGGGAATTTGGAATGGAAAGGTTTTATGGTAGCAGGTTTTTTTACTAGTCCAAGATGGTCTACAAGCTCTAATCTGTTTGACCAAGATGGTGTACTAGGCTGAAATGAGGCCCAATGGTTGATAGTCCAGCTGACTGACCATCTAGTCCAGCTTGAACCAGCCAATGACCATGAATGACACACTAAAAACCATGTAAAATCAGTTAATGCATTAAGCTGGTTTAAAATGGATTTTAGTATATGTTAACTTTCTTCTTAGGTCACCTACGCTTCTGGCCTTTAAGTAAGCATGTCTATTCTCCCTCTCTCACCTCTTTGACTGAGACCCAGATGATGTAGGATGAGACGATTTTGATAATGTGAAGCTCCAGCAGCCACCAGATGAAGAGTTGCAGCTTCTGTACATACTCAAGGAACTTCAAGAACAGCACTGTCAGACGCTCCACCACCAGGTGCCATTTATTCTTCAGCTCTTCAGAGGAAATAAGATACAAGTCATTATTATCATTTATTATTATTTTGGGTATGGTAGCGTGGTAATACCATATTTTTGGACATGTCCCATAGCAATATCAAACATATTCTTTGTAGAACATTGGAGAACATTTTAAATACTATGGAATTTGAATACTGCAGTTATTCAGTACCATACTAAACAGTGGCAAGAAAAAGTATGTGAACTCTTTGGAATTAGCTGGTTTTCTGCATTAATTGGTCATAAAATGTGGTCTCAATTTCATAAAAATCACAAGTATAGACAGACACAATGTGCTTAAGCTAACAACGCACAAACAATTATACTCTTTAATGTATTTACTTAACACATCCCATTAAACCCCTAGACTAAAGACATCCAAGTACTGAAATGAGATTGAAGGTGTGGGGTACTGTGGGCTACTTTGACTTGTGAATAGCAAACTCAAAATGTTTGAGTTCTTTTTACAAGAAGCATCTGCTGACGTGGACCATGCCTCAGATAAAAAGAGATCTCAAGACCTACGATCAAGAATTGTTGCCTTGCATAAAGTGCTTACAAAGTTATCTCGAAGAGCTCAGATATGCATTGGCAGGACACCACGAAGGAAGTTGCTGCTTTTCAACAAAAACATTGCTGCGTGCCTGAAGTTTGACAATGACCACCTTGACACTCCACAACGCTACTGGGAAAACGTTTTGTAGACTGATGAAACTAAGGTTGAAACTTAACCCAATAGAGATGCTGTAGAATGACCTCCAGAGAGCCATTCACACCAGACATCCTAAGAATAAGGCTGAGCTGAAGCAGTTCTGTAAGGGAGAATGGTTAAAATTTCCTTCTGAACATTGTGCAGGTCTAATCCGCAGCCACTGGAAATGCTTGGTTGAGGTTATTGCGGATCATATGGCAATAATACAGTACCATCTTATATTTCAAAGTACTATTGTATTACAATTTGATATTATCATTGTACCATGCTACTGCTATACACTCACCTAAAGGATTATTAGGAACACCATACTAATACTGTGTTTGACCCCCTTTCGCCTTCAGAACTGCCTTAATTCTACGTGGCATTGATTCAACAAGGTGCTGAAAGCATTCTTTACAAATGTTGGCCCATATTGATAGGATAGCATCTTGCAGTTGATGGAGATTTTTGGGATGCACATGCAGAAGCTCCCGTTCCACCACATCCCAAAGATGCTCTATTGGGTTGAGATCTGGTGACTGTGGGGGCCATTTTAGTACAGTGAACTCATAGTCATGTTCAAGAAACCAATTTGAAATGATTCGAGCTTTGTGACATGGTGCATTATCCTGCTGGAAGTAGCCATCAGAGGATGGGTACATGGTGGCCATAAAGGGATGGACATGGTCAGAAACAATGCTCAGGTAGGCCGTGGCATTTAAACGATGCCCAATTGGCACTAAGGGGCCTAAAGTGTGCCAAGAAAACATCCCCCACACCATTACACCACCACCACCAGCCAAATTGA
This sequence comes from Moxostoma hubbsi, assembly GCA_032164185.1. Classification (NCBI taxonomy): domain Eukaryota; kingdom Metazoa; phylum Chordata; class Actinopteri; order Cypriniformes; family Catostomidae; genus Moxostoma; species Moxostoma hubbsi. Next base: position 11,712,270 of record JAVLUX010000033.1, read on the forward strand.
ACAGGTGTTCCTAATAATCCTTTAGGTGAGTGTAGTTCTTTGTTGTAAGGGTAACAATAACACAGTCAAGTCTATTCAATTTTGAATATAAATTCACAGTTCAAGTCCCCCAAAATTGTCAATTGTGAAGAGATCGCATGAGTTTTGTAAGTACAATGCAATAGTGATGTAAATTGACATTAAGTTTACCGGAGTGACTCACACTAAGAATAAGATCCAAAATCTACACTCTTAACTCTGAGCCTAAATTGTCGGAAAAGAAAACACCCAAGCCGCAGTCTGTACACAATGCATGAGTCATCTCTACAATACATGCAGAAAATATCCCATGCACCACCAAAGTTTAGCAAACCATAGAATGCAAAAGAGGTTTTGATACAGTTGTCAGTTGTTTTCAAGACAAGGACTAACAGCAAATGGACACTGTAACCGTACACTTAAAAACACATTTGTCACATTTATGATGCAGGATCGGTGTTAAAACATCTTTTGAATATTAAGACTCTTAAAACAGTCATAAAATATTGACACACACAGATGAAACAAAGTGACATGTTTTTGACATTTTTATGATATTCAAGTGGTTGTGCAACAACAGTTTAGAAAACCAAAGTTTGACCTGTTGTGCTAACTCTGAAGACTAAAACACAGCTGTTCTCTAGTACACATTACACAGAAAAAAAAATGTAAACTACAAAATGTACTTCATGCGGTAGCATCTAAATTAACTGGTCTAATTCAAGTAAAAAAATATCACTGAGCATCACTAAATGAACCTGAATACATTAGATTATCCCAACAAAACGAAATTTTACTAAACTAAAAGCTAAAAATTTTAAGGGTTCTGTTTCAATCCTCCTGATTGCCAGAGGCGGTGCTTAAGCACTAGTGGATTATCGCAGCACCAGCTAGATAGGTCGAGAGAATATATCAACAAAGTCACAAAGTGACGTAGGCTGAGCCTCGAGGATAATAGCCACATTAGCTCAGCGTTTACCCTCTTTCGCTTTCTCGCCTGATAGAGATAGGTCGTCATTCTCTGTGTGATCCCGCGCTGTCAAGTGCAGCTTACTAGAGCAGTGAAGTATTGTCCTCGCAAGCTATGACAGTATGCTCCTTAACCTTTTGGATCCAGATGAGATTATTTTGTCACCGTTTGTTGAGTATCTATATTTTCTGTGCGCATTCCTTGTTGAACTGCCTTCTGGTTTTATCCAGAGGAATTGTATTACTATTTTGTTCATCATCATGGTATCTCGCCCGGGCTATTTGCCGCTCTGTTCACCTTAGCCTTTCGGTTCTATCCGGGGGTGTTTTTAACAAAGTGATCATGGCTCACAGTTCAATTTCCACTGGCCTCCAACTGACGAGTAAGCTGTGTCCCAATACTCTTCCCCCTGACGATGGCCATGATGTCTGTCCACCTTGTTAGGGAATTCAGCATTTGAGAGAGGCTATCATGGACCCATGGTTTCACTATGTCTGAGAGGTGGTTCCGTCTAGTCAGGTTAGACCCTAGATCAACGGTTACCCCCACCACACGGATTCTGAAATGTTGTGCGTCTGTGGCAGCCGGTGCCATCCCATCTAAAAAAAAAAAAAATGGCAAATTCACAGAGCAATCGTATGGAGGAGAATTCACTTTCTAAGACAGTTGCTGTCCTTTCTTCTGAGAAGTCAGAGCTAAAACGTCTCCTTCAACGCTTCATCCTATGGTAACTGCCACTCCTGTAACTATAACACAGGAGGATGAGGATAGTTCAAATAAAAGAATTGTGGAAGAGCCTCTTGACTCCCCTTTTCTTTTAAGTCATTCTGACTTACGTCATTCTACCAGTGCTTCTGTCTCTTTTTTCAATCATATGGATGCTGTGGATGTTACTTTGCAACCTTCCCCCCAGGATGTTCATTCTGGTCTTTCAGCTGCAGGGGGTTCTAGTAGGGATCAGTCAACAGGACAGGCTCCGTCCTCTTAGGATGACACTTTGGCTGTGCTACAGATGGCGGTTGCTCGTCTAGGGCTGGACAAGTCACCTGCCCAACCAGCCCAGTCCAATTACTTTTTTAGACAGTTCTCAGCTAGACTTCCTTTACTATGCCACCATACAAAAATTTTGTTTCAGAACTTTCTAATTCCCTCACGGGTCTAGTATGCCTAAGCGGCGAGCAAAGTCTATGAGTCTATGGCTGAAGCAGATTCCATGCGCAGAAACTCGGTCTTGCTGCAAACGAGACAACGAGTTGCCTGATTCTGGTGAAATTGGTTACTTTCATTAGGGTGACTTTGGACTCTCTTGCAATGTCTGCCAATCTGTCACATGTCTGGCAGACAATATTACGCAGTTCCTTGCTCGTTTCCGGCTTGGAACGATGTTGCCATACAGAGTGTTACTACAGCTTATGAGGATACTGACTGCCACCACTTCTGTGATTCCACTGGGCTTGCTCCACGTCAGGCCTCTCCAGCGATGGAACAACAGTTTGCGGTTGAACCCCACCAGACATCGTCATCAGTTGATTGTTGTTTCCCACCGTTGTGTTGATACATTGACATGATGGAATTGCTGGGCAAATTTGTTTTTAATGACAGGTGTACCCCTTGGAGTCATTCATTCTCGTTGGGAGGTGGTCACAACTGATGCTTCCCTCATGGGTGGGGTGCAACATGGAATCACAGGGGAATTTGTGGTCGTTGGTCTCAAGATCAGTCCACGGACCACATCAACCTACTGGAGTTACATGCAGTATTCCTAGCCCTGCAATATTTCTTTCCGGTTCTGGCAGGCTGTCATATGCTCATTTGGAACGACAACACCTCGATGGTGTTCCACCTGAACCATTGGGGTGGCACGAATTCCATTAAGTCCTTGCATCTTACTCACAAGATTCTCATTTGGCCTCATCCCCAACTAGCATCACTGAGAGCCGTTTACCTCCCGGGGTCAAGCAAACAGGTATTAGATGCTCTATCAAGGGATATCCTGCATCCAGTAGAATGGAGGAAAATGGCATCAGTTCAGTGAAGCAGAAGTGGATCTTTTTCCGCCAGAAGCGACAACCCATTGTCACTTGTGGTTTGCGAGGACAGAGACATCCAGGCCAAACTGCCTACTTTTATTTCCTCCTATTTCACTGTTGGGGGAGATTTTACACATAATCTCCCTGTGCAACCACAGGGTGCTCCTTGTAGCACCCTGATGGCCAGCCAGGCCTTTTCCTATACTTCTGAGACTACTTCCACTCCGGAAGGATCTGCAATCACAGATGGATGACCAGATCCAGCCCATCTGCAGCTTTGGGTTTGGCCTCTGGGTCCAATCCTTCTAACTGATTGTGAACCTGCTGTTGTTAATTCTATTGCTAATGCTAGGGCTGCATCCACACGTCAACTCTACGCTGCACATTGGAATTTTTTCTCTTCATGGTGCAGGTATCATGGGTTGGATCCTACACACTGTGAAGTTTCAAGCATTTAGAGTAATTTGCAACATCTTTTGGATGCAGGCAAGTTAATTATATAATTAAAGTATAAGGTAAAGTATAATTCTGCCAATGCCCGACTTGGTGAGGATTTAATGTAAACGCAGTCGATTATGTCTAAAGATATTTTAAACAGTGGGGAAAAAAATCGTATTTGCATCAAAATGTTGGACTTGAAGTGTACATGTAACCGAATTGAGCTCTGTCTAGTAGGCTATGTCATATAAAGGCTATTAATCAAACAACAATAACAAGGAAACAAGAAAACCTCTCACTACTTTTGGCCGAATAACTTGAGTAACTTTAAAAGTATTAATGTAATAGAATAAAACAGTGACATTTTTAATAATAATATATATTTTTTAAATATTGTTTAAAGATGTTAATTGGTATAATAAATTACCAGGAAAGTAGAGATGATCAAATAATTTATAATTATGCTTAGCCTTTATAAATATAGAAAAGTATCAACAATTGCAGAGCAATACTTCAGCAGAACATTCCACCAGTCACAAACGTCAGAAAATTGTGCATCATGCATTAGAACGAGAACACAACTATTTCTTGGCTTAAAAGATACAAGAACTAAATCTATGTTGAACATTGTATCTCAAAAGGAGGACAATGTGTTCCAGCAATGTAATCAATATTTAAGTCCATTTGTAATATAAATTCTCCTCCCTGCTCAGTAGGTGGCAATATGCAGAAAGAATGTGAATTGCCAAAAAAAAAGGAAGTGAAATTGAAAAGAGAGATTTATAGTAAAAAAGGACTTAAACATTGATCTGTTTCTCACCTATAACTATCATATCGCTTCTGAAGTAATGGATTTAACCACTGTCATATGGATTAATTTTATGCTGCCATTATGTGCTTTTTCGACTTTCAATGTTCTGGCCACCACTCACTTGCACTGTATGGACCCACAGAGCTAAGATATTTTGTTTGTGTTCAAAAACATTTTTTAATAAAAAAAAAAAGACATTTGGGATGTCATGAGGGTGAATAAATGATAAGAGATTTTTCATTTTTGAGTGAAATATCCCTTTAAGTTTACAATTGAAGATACCCACTTTTTGCAGTGTAGCTCAGAGAAAATTATGAAACACACTAAATAAATCAAACAAAAAGAAGCTGCCTTCTTGACTGTTTGAGGTTAAAAGTATACAGTCTTTCTGCTGTTTAGTTCAATTCAATACAATGGAGTACAAGACAGAATACTTGCTCTTCCCAGGCCTGCTTGTAAAAGTGTTTACACATTAAACAGGTCTAGACAGTTTTATCCTGGTCGGTTTATCTTGCTGACCCTGTTCTGCCCCATGAGGCCAGAAAAAGCCTCTTCCAGTTGTTTTGATCCAATGAGAGTAACCAATAAACATTCAGAGTTTCTTACAGCATTTTATTCAAGCTAGGATGTAAAATGTTTTGCCTGGTCTATTTGCATTTAAATTAATATGGTTAAAAGACAATATGCAGGGGTATGTTCTAAGTATTACTTTAGGATGTTAAAAATGGGGAAATGCACTTTAGTTTTCAAATTCCCCTCTTAGTTCACATCTAAGCTGAGATCTCTATCTGAATTCTAAACTGAATATTTGATGAAAGACCTCACATTGTTTTGCAGTACCAATCAAGGATGGATGATTGGAACTGCTAGGAAAAGAAAGAGAGAGAGAGAGAGAGAGAGAGAGAGAGAGAAATCTGAATGTCAGAAATACCTGATCCCTGGTCTGGCACTGGTTCTGGTGCCATCTGGCTGATGTAACTTTCAGAAATTAAGTGAGGCTCAAATTCAGACATCTTCTCCCTTTGTTTCATATCCTCCTCCCCTGTCTCCAGGTCTGCTCTCTCCTCCACCCCCTCCTCGTTCATGGTTGAGTTAAATGTGGGTTTGACCATGGAGATATCAACCAAACTACCATCCAGATGCACAAGCCTGAGAGGACAAGGAAAATGTGTGAAGAGGTTATTAATGATAAGACAAGCCAATTCACTTTTTTAATTTGAACATTCAAATTAAAAACTAAAGTGCATTTCCCCATTTTTAACATCATAAAGTAATACAATCTAAAAGTCTAAAATAAAGTTTCAAACAAAAACTGAAAAAGAAGTCAAACTGTATCTTACTATTTCCATGTACATGAAACTGTTCATGAACAAATTGTAAACTATAAATAAATAAGATTTGTTGATATTGGGCTAATGTTAATTTAGTTACTAACTACTAAGCAATACTAAGGAATTGCTAAAATGGCTCAGAAAAGTAAAATTAGCTAGACCTGAGAAAAGGTTTAGCATCATTTATTCAATTACATTAATACATTTGAGTGTGGCTCAAAAACCCAAATATGTTTTGGGGACAATGTATTGGATACATCCATTATGCTTTGGAAAGAAAGCCTTTCTTAGACTATCTATATTGTTATTCAAATGCTCTTTTGGTCAATTATGTATTGATCTTTTATGGTTAACTACAGTGACAACGTATAAGAGACATTCATTATCTATCAGAAGACCAATGGTCCCTACACTAATGTTAAAAAAATTCTCATAGGAGAATAGAAACTAGTAATAATGATGCATAACTTATCTGAAAATATCCTTTTGAGTAAAACATGGAATACAGATGATGTAACTTACAACCAACCAACACAATAATGACAACAAAGCAACATCAAATGTCATATGATTGTGCCCAAAACCTTAACTGTACCTGGAGATTGTGCTCTTTTGTTTGTCAGCTACAGTCTTGATGTCGGTGAGCTGTAGGAAGCACTCATGAAAGTAGTGCAGGTGCAGGATACAGACCAGCAGGAAAGAGGTGGGAATGAAGATCCGTGTGAACAGAGCAGGAACTGAGAACTTCTCCAGACCAAGATCTCCCAGCCTGCACAGGTGATAGTTTAGTTAGTGACAGGCCGGCACAGTCTTTAATATCGCAAACACATTTGAATGCACAGACAACTAAACTACAAATGAATATTACAACATGCTTAAACATGACATTAAGTGTATCTGAAATGCATTCTTACTTCTCTCTGCTCATTCCAGTCATGTTGGACCACACCTGAATGGAGGACTCAAACTGGAAGGTGTAGACTAGAATAAGCACCAGCATGGTGTACACCACCACTGACATCCAGAAATACTTCAACATCCACCGCCACCTCTCATAGTGCAACTGAAAAAACAGTCATACCTCACATTAACTGACAACAAAGAAAGAAAAATCACTATATCTGTTTCAACATACAAAGCGAATAGATGACATACAACCCAAAAAAAAAAAAAAAAAAAAAAATTATGGAGGAAAAAAAACAGAAAACAAAGCAGACAATAATAATAATGATAAATCAAAGAACAAAAAAAGAGATGATAGAAAAAAAATAACTGATAGTCATCAAATAAAAACAAACAGATGTCAGACAAAAACAAACAAACCCCCCCCCCCCCCCAAAAAACAAACAAACAAACAAACAAACAAACAGATGGTAGTTAAACAAAATACAAACAAACAAATTAATTGTACACAGATTGCAGTCTGGATGTCAGGGTTGTGTGTGCTTGTTATTAGTCTTGTCATTGGTTATCATTGTCATGTTTTTCCCTTGTCCATGTATTTAAGCCTCATGTTTGCCATTGTCCATTGTCAGGTGTTTTGTTATGTTGTTTGGAAATCAAGTCAAGTCAATAAACTGCACTTGGTTCATCACACATCATTATCTTCATTGTCTACCTGTTACCAGCCTATGTTACTAACACATTCTCACACCCAACTCGTCACATATTGACGCTTTTGACAGGACCCCTTGGCGTCACATTTTAACGCCCTGGGTATACCTTTGGCGTCATTTTTCAACGCGTTGGGTAGTCTTAACCAAAACGGCATTCAAAGGTGAGTTTAACAACGCTCCACGGCGTGTGCAAGTAAGCAGTTTAAGCGTTTTCTTAGGTACTGGTAACTAGAGCATGCTGGATAACGTATTTTTATCGGAGGTTTGTTGATGTTAATAAATATATATAATATGCTACGATTGTGTTCAATTAATCAAAGTTTTTATATTTTTATTTTTTAAATTGTGTTCAATTAATCAAAGTTTTTTATATTTTTATTTTTAAAATCCTCTATAGAAGTCTATCGGACTACCCAACGCGTTGAAAAATGACGGCAAAGGTATACCCAGGGCGTTAAAATGTGACGCCAAGGGGTCCTGGCAAAAGCGTCAATATGTGACGAGTTGGGTGTGAGAATGTGTTGATGTTACAGAATACCTGACTGACCTAAATGAACCCAGCAATCCAGCTTCTTCATTTTCACCAGGGGAATCGATCCCTGTAAAATGATGTGGAGGATTTCTGTGCTCTGGCCTGCCGGGTGGACTTTAATGAAGTCGCCCTCAAGGACATATTCCTGGTGGGATTGAATGAGCCAATCCCTGATGCCTGGTGGTCGCAGTCCCCTCAATCTGGCTCAGTATATCGACCTTGCCCTGCAGATAACTGGTTCTACATTCACTGTGGGGGAGGCTGATGCCGAGCCGGAATCCCACATCATGGCCACCAAGCTAGAGTTCCCAATCACGGTCACTGAGCTAGCGCCATCTTTTGCCCCGGATCCTGAGTCTGCTCCATGCCATGTCACAGCAAACGCCTCAGCCTGCTCCACGCCATGTAACAGCAACGTCTCAGCCTACTCCATGCCCTGTCACAGCAACGTCTCAGCCTACTCCATGCCCTGTCACAGCAACGTCTCAGCCTGCTCCATCCCATGTCACAGCAACGTCTCAGCCTGCTCCAAGCCATGCCACAGTAACACCACAGCCTGCTCCATGCCCTGTCACAGCAACACCACAGCCTGCTCCATGCCATGTCACAGCAATGCCTCATCCTGCTCCATGCTCCATCAGCCGGTTCCCCCCAAGCCACTGACTCAACCATTGCCCTCTGAGAAATCCCAGACACAGAGAACTTTCGAACCTCCGACTCCACCTAGACCCTCCGAGCACTGGACTCCGCCATGGTCTGTCGATCCATCAAATTCACCTCGGCTCTTCGTTCGCTCGGTTCCACCACTGTCCTTCAGCCTGTTGGCTTACCAGGGGTCCCTCCTCCCTCCAGCTCCTTCTTGGACTGTCGGTCGCCTGGTTCTGCCTTGGCTCACCGATCCTCTGTCTACACCTTGTCTCTCCAATCCTTCAGCTCCTCCAGGGACCTCCATCCCTACGGCTCCGCCTTGGTACTCCACCCCACCGGCTCTGCCTCAGTCTTCCGATCCCCCAGCACCACCATTCTCATCTGAGCCTCCAGTGCTACCTTGGTCCTCCCTGCTTCCAGCTCCATCCTGGCCCTTCGAGTCTTCGGCTACTCTCCGGGTATCCAGTACTCCATGGTTTCACCCCTGGAGCCTCTCATGGCTCCACCCCCCCCCCCCCCCCCCCCACGGGCTCCGCCCTGGTTTCATGCTTCATGCCATGTTTTCACCAGACCACACCCCACACATTGTTTCACCATGTTTCCATGTCCTGCCACATAACCACGTCAAGTCGCCACATTCAACCCCCCCCTTCCACACCCCAGCTCCATCGGGAGCCACCCCATGCTTTTCATGTCTTTTGATTTGAAAGTTCCTCTCCTTGTTTCATATCATGTGGTTCCCAGGTCATGTGATTTCATGTTTCCCTCCATGTTCATGTGTCTTCATGTGGCATTCATTGGTTTATTGTCTTGTTACCTTGTTATCAGTACTGTCTTCTCATTGGTTATCACTGTCATCTTTCTCCCTTGTCCATGTATTTAAGCCACATGTTAGCCATTGTCAGGTATTGTGATTTGTAATGTTGTTTGTAAGTCAAGTCAATAAACTGATAAACAATAAATAAAAAAATCAATAAAAAATTATAAAAAAAACAATATAAATTTGTTTATAATAAATACTTTAATACTAAATCTATGAATTTGAAAATTATAATAATTTATATGTTTTACGTGTCAAAGTTCAAGCAAGCGTAGTTTATATGTATTGCCAAATGCTCAAGTCAACAAGAGACCAACACATACCTGATAAAGTGCCACGCAAAAAAGAAACATCATCATGTAAATTATCTTGTACATGACGATCCGTCCCTCAAAGCTCACGAAAAAGAACATGCCACCACAGATGTAGATCCAGTATTTGTTGAGCATGACCATGACTGTACTGGCTAGAACGTCCATCATCTCTCTGTGTCCCCCGGCCTCACCATCCAACTCCTCTATAACACAAACATACATGTGTAGAAACACATTGTGACATAACACTGGCAGGTAAGAAAGGACTATTAAGAAACTTTTCCTGGGGCAGCAATCCGTAAAAAGAAGGAAACATAATGTTTCTGTTCATCGATAATTTCTCTCACCGTGTGTGTGTCTCTCCACTTTGATATCAGAAAGATGGGTTTCATCAGTCTGTCTCTCTCTTCTCTCTGTCAAAGCCTGTCTCAGCAACAGCCAGAAACTGAGGAGGCACAGGATCTACTCAAACGCATACACACAAACACACACACACACACACATTGCACATACACATCCATCAAAACACACACATCCAACAAAACACAGATTTTGCTATCATATAGGGACATATTGTAAACATCTTAACATATCTAAATAACACAATACATTGACTGACACAGGCTCAACACATATACTGGTATTACTTTAGAGCCCAGTTCCCGGAAGGGCACGTCTTTCTTCAGGAAGAGTCCAGGCACTGGTTGCAGTGACTCAAAGCTCCAGATGTATTGCAGGATGATGAGCAAGTTCCCATAGAACACCATGAATGGAGAGGTGATCATTGAGTACTTCCTCCTGTCCCTTACCATCCATAGTGTGCACGACCAGATGAGGAAGACAAAGGTCAGCCAACTCACGTACGTAATACTCCACGCCTGAGAAGAAAATAAGAGGAAATGGAGTCAGAATGACTAAAGGATCCACACAGAGAAAATTACGTTAAGTTTTAAGTTAACATCAAGCTAGGGTATTCAAAGTTGCACGTAAACTAACAAAAAGTGCCAAGGTAATACCTTGGTTTTGTGGATGTGTACCATGCAAATACCATGGTATTTTTTGTTGTGCCTTGGAGTACCATGTAATTACCATAGTATATATAAAATGGATGTGGTGGCGTAGTGGCTAGAGCACAGGGCTGCTAATCAGAAGGTTGCTGGTTTGAACCCCACGGCCACCACTATTGTGTCCTTGAGCAAGGCACTTAACTCCAGATTGCTCCGGGAGGATTGTCCCTGTAATAAGGGCTCTGTAAGTCGCTTTGGATAAAAGCGTCTGCCAAATGCATAAATGTAAATGTAAATATAAAATTGCCATTGCATTACAATCTTATGCCAATGATTTAGTTGAACTAACAAAGACTACCATGGTGTTACTATGTTTCTTTAGACATGTATCCATTAACAGTAAAGTACAATAATATTACCATGTTTTCTTGGACAGATACCATGTAAATAACATGTTTTTGGACATAAATCTTGGTAATAATATGGTATTCCTTGAAGTTCCTTAAAGTAACATGTAAGTACCTTGGTAAATTAATATGGTAATCATTCAGTAACATAGTATATTTCAAATTACCATTGTAATACCATCTGTTAGCATTAATCTAGTTGAACTAACAAAGAGTACCATCGTTTACTATGGTACAACTATGTTGTAGGATATATACCTTGATAATGACATATTTTTTTTGTTCTTCCTTGATGTACTATGTAAGTACATCTACATAAGTACATACTAAGTACCATGGTATTCGTTGTTGTACCTTGGAGTACCATATAAATACCATGGTATAAGAATTTGGTAATCATTCATTTCCAAAGTATATATCAAATTACCGTTGTATTACAATCTGATAACATCAATCTAGTTTAAAATCCATAAACAATAAAGTACCATGATATTGCTATGTTTTTTTATCATTATATTACCAACTCATACCACAAATGTATTTGTACTAACAATAACAAAAGAGTACCATGGTCTTACCTAGGGTTTTTGGACATATACCTTGGTAATAACATGGTATTTTTTGATGTAACTTGGAGTACCATGTAACATGTAAATACCATATTTTATGAATATAGTAATAATTAATTACCATGACACATATCAAAGTACCATTGTATTACCAATGCAAACCATCACTGTAGTCGTACTTAGGCTAATAAACTGTAACCATGGTCTTACAAAGTGTTTTTGGACATATACCTTGGTAATACCATGGTATTCTTTGTTCTAACTTGGAGTACCATATAAATAACATGGTATATGAATAATAGTAATCATTCATTACCATGACACATATCAAAGTAGAAATGTATTACCAATTCATACAAATCAATTTACAAAAAAGATTATCATTCATTACCGTAGAATGTATCATTGTTTTACCCACTCATACCCTCAATGTACTTTTTCAAACTAAATATTACCATGGTCTTACAAAAGGCTTTTGGACATATACCTTGGTAATACCATAGTATTCTTTAAAGTAACTTAAGAATACCATGGTATTTGAATTTGGTCATCATCATTCATTAACATATACTTTATACAGTTAAAAAATATGTAACTGTAGCACCATCTGATAGCATCAATGTACAATGGAACAACCATAGGACATTTTGTAAGAGTATTTATCAGGCTTCCAAGTTTAATTTACTAATCTGGTCTCATTTTGAACCAAATTCCAGCTTTTGACTGTACTTTTGCTGACAGTTCAATATCCAAAACCTTTCAGTGGTTTCATGAAGAGTTTCTAACAAATTCCCAAAGGTATATGCCAAAAAACCCTCCCAAAACTGACCTCAGCTGAGACTTCAATCAACATGTCACATGCTTATTGGTACTTCACATGGATTGTGGGTCACCAATTTAGGACCTCCATTCAGCATGAACCCAACCAGAAAGTTTCTGCACATGGTACGCATTTACCCTTGTCCATATAGATCTGTCATGAGTAATGACCAAATTGGCCACCTAAGAAAACCAGGTGTGGGTGGGTGACCCCTGCATAGGGGGTCTGAAATTACTTCTTAATGGCACTACTGTCATACTGGACTCACCATCATTGCAATGAGAGCGCAGATGTAGCTCTGTTTCATGATAAACCTGAAGGCCTTCACCAAAGAGTTCACACGAACAACCTTTCCAAATGAGTGGGGAACCTCGGAAAGCTCGACATACACAGAGTCCGTCTTGTAAACGCTGCCGTCCATTTTCTCTGAAAAAAAAACACGTACATTTTTTTCTTCAGAAAGACAAACAGTTACTGTCGGACCCTGTGAATCATCTAATATCTTGGCCCTTGAAAATGAATGTAGGGCTGCGTTATTTTTGGCATTTTGGGAACTGCATTTCCAAGAACTTATGGCAATGTATGTGAATATTATATTTTAGGAATATGTTGCAGGTATTTGTGGGAACACTATGCAGGTAAGTGGAATGCAATACTTGCTTACTATTTAAGTGATTACTACATAGTATACACTGTACACTGCCTACAATTTAAACAAAATATTAGTGGAAAAGTAGGTATTATCCAACGATAAATGTTTAAACAGTAGGATGCTACATTGTTGTTACATGACCTCATCACGTTGCATGTAAGGCTGAAACGAGTCAACACTATCGACAATAAATAATTTTCGACAAAAATTTTCGTTGTTGAATAGTCATTTGATGTCATCAAACGTAACATGAGATCACAATAAACTCTAATGATGATGCACGTGAGCAGCACTGCAGTTCGCGCCTGATAGAGGAGAGGAAGAATTACACAGCTCACAGTCCAGAAGCACTCCAAACTTTCCAAACAGCTTCAGGTGATGTAGTTCGCAAAGTACGAGGGAATTACACAAAAATGCAAACTAATTAAATACAGAAGCACTCTCGTTGTGGAATAAGCGGAGCCAGAGTTCTTTAAAGGAAACACCCCGGCATTACATCTTAAATGCAGTTATATATAATGCATTATAGTTTTATTAAAGTTCAAATAATACGGAAGTAGATCATGCAAATAACTAAAAACTCCAATACTGAAATTTCTCTGTGCAGTCAGCACCTCTTCTATGTTTTGCGCGAAGTGTACCGATCTGAGCGGGAGAGATTGAAACAATGTTGCCAGATTAGAAGTGTCGAAGTATCGTACCAAAACCTCAAAATTATCGTTTTTTAAAAAAAATTATCGTACACAAACCAAACGCATAAAATATAGTTATTTTCCAACAATTTTATTTTCCAAATAATTTTACAGCCAATTTGAACAAGCTGTATAATACGCTCACATTAACTGGAGGAAGTCTGAATAACTTTTTTTTCCAAAGTGCAAAAGATATGCCGAAAAAAAGTGCACAAAAAAGAAAAAAGTGCACAACACAAAAAAGATTCAAATTCGATCTCTAAGTCGCTGACATCATCGGATGCCACATCCACACACGCGTGTGTGTGTGTGTGTGTGTGTGTGTGTGTGTGTGTGTGTGTGTGCGTGTGTGTGCGTGTGTGTGTGTGTGTGTGTGCGTGTGTGTGTGTGTGTGTGTGCGTGTGTGTGTGTGCAGGCGAGCCTGCGAAATGATTCGGGGTCCGAGAGAGAAGCGGTAGGATGTGTGTTTGGACGAACGACTGAAAACTCTGAAATTATCGTACATTATGGGATTTTTTTTCATTATTGATCGTACATCGTACAGAGGTCAAAATTATCGTACAAATACGATAATTATCGTACATCTGGCAACACTGGATTGAAACTGCACACGGCTGAGGCGCACTCTGTCACGGGGATGCTCATCCGTCGAGTGCGCATGCTTAATGCCGCTAATTATAACAAGATGGCTCGCGACTTATTGAACCATAATATGTGCGTCACTGTGCATTTCTAATCGTGAAGAAAATTGGCAATACGCAGCTTTATTAATAAGAATGAGTTTGTTTTTTTGTGAGTTAAAGATGGATTGAAGTGAACGAAAAAGTGTGAGAGGCTAGTCTTTGCCCTATTGTGAACTGCAACAAATTATGTTTTTGATTTGTTTTTGTTTTGGCTTGTTTTCCTATATAAATATCTAAAACTCCTTTAAAACAACTTACATTTTCTTTAGCAGCTATTCTGCAGAATAAAAACATTTTCTATGAGAATGTTTGATATAATATTCAAAATACCAATATTTTAAAATATCTAAAAATTCTTTAAAAAAAGATGAATTCACCTGAGAATCAGCATATCCTCAATAAGATATTTATACTTGCTTTTAGAGATCTTGAATATAAGTATATTTTGTCTTTACTGCACTCGCAGAAGTATAACCAAGTGAAAAAATAAACATATATACAAAATACACGTATATATAAAATTAATACTCATATATTTAAGATACATTCTCTTAAAGCAAATCTAAATATCTTATATGTTGCTTCTCAAGTAAATGTATATTGTTTTAAGGATTTTTAGAAAAAAAAGACAAAAACACTTGATAACAGTAGGATATTTATATTGCTGTGAGTTTCTTTACTGAATGAAACTAATTATTAAGTATTTTTCTTTTAATTCAGTCAATGTCATTTAGAGGTATTTTGAAAAGATGATTTTGTCCTCTTTATTGTTAGTAAGCACATTTAATACAACCTTTTATGTCGGGCACCAGCTGAATAATCTGTAAAGAGCTAATGATTAATAGTTGCAATAATTACCGAATAGTCAAATAATCATTCTAATAATTGTTAACATTTATCGATTATCAAAATAAATGTTAGTTGCAGACCTAGTTGCATGTGTGGAGTCAAGTTATTATCCTGGAAATAAAAAATGGTTTCCATTCAATTTTGTGTAAAAAATTATCTTAACATTTGGCAATGTGACCAAATAATGAGTCAAAATAGAGCTTTTAAAAATCACATTACTTCCAGTAAATTCATCACACTGGAAGTGGAAGGTCATGTCAAGATTGCATTGCATTATGAAATAGTATGTTCTGCCAATGAAGTACATTATACATACTATATACAGCAGAAATGGTCAGAGCAGTAAAGAGGGTTGATGTATAATGTGTCCATGAACCTATTATTTATCATCATCAAGATTTAACGTTAAAATTTTAGCCCATGAAACTGGTCACTCTTTCTTTTAAGATTTTCTCCATCTCTAACAACTTTTTGTCTTCAGTAGTACATTTAAAATTGTCCTGTGGTGTGACAAATACATTTTTAAAAGCGCAAGTATTCCATTTATGGTATGCATAATAATTCGAAAAGAATTGGAAAAATGCTGCTTAGAATAGTTTTACAGGTTATTGAAACTTCATACTTGGAACACCAAAAAGGGAAAAAGTCTTTGTCAGTAAATAAGACTATACCATTTCTTGCAAACCATTTAGCTGAACTTTCACCGCATAAACTCTTAGCCAACTATTTTGAAATTTGTTTAGTCATAGGTTCGGGGAAGAGGCAGACTTACGTGGATCAGTCCCTGTCTGGTCTTTATAATGAGGGGTTGAGTAAAGCTCCATAGACTTTGGCCCATTTTCATGAGGAACTGATGGGAAGTCCAGTGAGGCACCGTTGGATGTTACAGTCAATACCTAAAAGAGAGTTCACTGTGCATTATGCAATGATTCATCAGAAGCAATGTAACATAACAGTATTTATATTGATTTCAAACGTGACAGGCTCAAGAATGTATCTATGGTCATTCAGTTAGCTCAAATCAGTGAATGGTGCTCATTAATTAAAGTAAAACTAAAACACAAACCTCTGGCGTGCTGAAGCCATCTTGTGTGGAGAGCAGCTGAAAAAATAATGATCATCTTGTGAGGACTACATCTACAGTATACTTTACATTTTTAAAACATGCCAATTCAAAATACGTGATATACATGTGTTTTGCTAAACAAACATTTTCTTCAAAAACCGTAAATGGTGAAAGAACTCAATAGTAAAAGTGAAAAACTATTATGAAAGAGTAAGATTAGACATACATTTATAATAAGTGTGTGATTATGAAAATGTTGTAATTAAGAGAGACTTTATTCAGAATGATTGACAGACTCCTACATTTTTCTCATCTGTGCAGTAGTGTGCCATTCTCCACAGCTGTCTTTTCTTTTCTGCTGTGTAAACGGCATAATGGGTTTCAGGAGATTCTGTTTCCTCTTTTCCCTCTGGCTCTTCCTCTTTCTCTTTTATCTGCTGACCAACCAAAAGTCTTGTTACATGAATGACCCATTATACATTAGCAACTGTAAAGTTGGCTCTACATTAACAGATTCATAACAATTCGGTTGTGGCCAAGGGTGTCACACATGCAGACTGAGATTTTGCTGAGATCTCGCTCTCTTCAGTCAGTGGTATGACACACTTGCTGATTAACATGGTGGAAGGGTGACACCCATAATAACTCCTGCAATTGCAATAGCAGTTGAGTGATTTAGGTCATTTTCAGACCTGAAGCTTGCCTTATTGTTCTGAAACATGGGGCTAAAATGTTTACAATGTTGCATTTTCTTCATGGTTAGGTTGGCTTTCACAAAGTTATATTTGAAAATGCACCAAAACTGTAAAATGTCTGTAAAGGTTACATCTTCCATTATTTATTGCTTTTGCATTATTTCTTTAGAATGACAGAATCACTATGGATTTTAATCAGAGTTTGTGATGATATGCAGCTGAGTGTGATATAAAAAAAAAAAAGTTCTGATCAACTTGTCATCTTCTCAGTTCTTCTCTTCTCATCAAACAAAACAGATGTGTTTTTTTCAGTGCTTGAAGCAATTAACTCAGCAGGGAGTCCCAACGGTCAAGTTGAGAGGTGCAATTAGTATCACTCTGCCTGGCCGCTAATTATGTTAATGAAGCTAACACCTGGAAATTATTGGAAAAATCAGCTAGTATAGAACCAGCGTAAGAAGAGTTGATGTATGACACATTTTTATAAATAACCAAACTAGTTCATTCAGTTTCAGTTCACAAAATCTCCAAAAATGTAATGCAAGTCATATATGCTAAAGGTGCAAAGTACAATTTCTGTGACAATAGTCGCGTCATACAAAATTGCGAAAATAATAATTCTAAAAATGTTTCTCAAAACCTCCTTCATCTGCCATTATTTGATGAAGCAGGTTGTCCCACCACAACTCATGCCATTGGTAAAGCCAGTGTTGCTGTATCGGACTGCAATTTTGTTTGGTGCCACTAATTGCATAAACATTACACACTGCAACATTAACAATTAGCTGTGAGTGTTTGATTTTGTTATAATGGCCCTAAATCAAACTGCAATCTGACCGTGTTCTCTGATTCCTGTAGCCAAAGGCGGATGAGAGTAGCCAGAGTGTAATACAGAACCAACAACATGATGGGATTGACAAAGTGGTGCCACTCCAGATCAGGATTCACTTTGAACAACCAGGTGTGTAAGCAGTCAGTCTGCACCACTGGAGATATGCCAAACAGACTGAGGAGAAGAAAAGAACAAGAGGGGAAATTATTAATTCATCAGTTACACTGGACATTTCAGGGAACCCCTTACAAAAAGCTGTGATGCTCATAGTGAAAGTATCAGTTTGCAATACCATGGTATTTTGATATACTATACACACAATTTACACAAGGTTTATTTCTATTTCTTCTGCTCCAAACTTACTTCAAACTTAATTCTCTGTCTGTTCGTATGAATGTAACACATCATAAGAAAGTGTTTCACCACTGTTTAAATGCACTTTGGATCACATCATTTTATGTATAAAGGTTTTCCATCTGAAAGAACTAAATATTAAATGAAACAGATGACAATAAAATGCAAAGTAATCTCTCCAGTAATCAAAATTCTCTTTGAATGTGTAACGTTGGTGTCCAAGGAGTGGAAGAGAGAGATGACGCAGGATTGGAATCTCTAAATCCTTTAATTACAATTGCCAAATTGGAACAAACAAATCATAACATCAAAACTTAACACAACATAACACTTCAAACATTACACTTCAAGGGCCGACATTTAATGAACAAAACTAAAGGACGCACGCATGCACGCACGCACGTGTCCGGGGGCGGCCTCAGGGCTGGGGATGGAACTGGGGGCCTGGGGGTGGCCCCAAGGCAGGGACTGGGTCTGGAGGCCTGGGAGGTGGCCACAGGGCAGCGACTGGGTCTGGAGGCCTGGGAGGCGGCCACAGGGCAGGGACTGGGACTGGAGGCCTGGGAGGCGGCTACAGGGCAGGGACTGGGTCTGGAGGCCTGGGAGGTGGCCACAGGGCAGGGACTGGGTAAGGAGGTGGAACCTCTGCAGGAGGCAACTGGAGGAGGAGACTCTGGGGCAGTGGTCAGAGCCACAGAAGACACAGAGGGCGGAGCCGAGGAATAGTCTGAGGGCGGAGCCATGGAAGACGGAACCACGAGAGGCTTAAAGGGTGTAGCCATGGGAGGAGCCGTGAGAGGCTGGAGGGGCAGAACCATGGAAGGAGCCACGAGAGGCTCGATGTGTGGAGACGTAGAAGGTGGAGCCATGGAAGACTCTGGGGGCGAAGCCATGGAAGGAGCAGCCGTGAGAGGCTCAGGGCTGAGAGCCATAGAAGGTTTGAGACTGAGAGCCGTGGAAGAGAGTACAGGCTGAGACGGGAACGAACCCTGTGGTCGTGAGCACCGGCAGAGACCGAGGAATGACCTCCGTGGTCAAGGCTCCTCCTTCCGTGGCTCCACCCCTCGAGTCTCTCGCGGCTCCTCCTGGGATCGTTCTCCAGTCTCAGCCTGTACTCTCTTCCACGGCTCTCAGCCCCGAGCCTCTCACGGCTTCCACAGAGACCTAGGAACGACCTCCGTGGTCACTGCTCCTCCTTCCGTGGCTCCACCCCTCGTGCCTCTCGCGGCTCCTCCTGGGGTCGTTCCCCAGTCTCAGCCTGTACTCTCTTTCACGGCTCTCAGCCCCGAGCCTCCCATGGCTGCACCTTCCACAGAGACCGGTAAACGTCCTCTGTGGTCACGAGCACTGGCAGAGACCGGTGAATGACCTCCGTGGTCGCGAGCACCGGCAGAGACTGGGGAGAATGTTTCCTCTTCCTTCTCTTACTCCTTCAGCCAGCAGGGAGTGTGGTTATGGGGACGGTTGAGGCTACAGGCACTGGCTCTGAGAGGGTCGAGGCTACAGGCACTGGCTCGCTAACCGTGGCAGGCAAGGGCACTGGCTCATTAACCATGGCAGGCAAGGGCACTGGCTCGCTAACAGTGGCAGGCAATCGACCACCGGAAACAGGAGAGGATGAGCCCCCCCCCACAGAGGGTGAGAAAGGAGTCGTGGAAGCTGGGGCCGAGGAAGGCTTGGAGTTCCCACCAAACCCTCAAGGTGAGGAGCGAAAACTGGGAGAGGAGTTAGTTTGGAGAATGAGGATAGTGAGGGTAGATGGAGGATCAGAGTGGCACCAACATACTCCACAAGGGAGAGATTCCTCACCTCAGGAAGTGCTGTTGTATGGTAAAAGTTTAACCCCGTACCATAAATGGCCTTGAGGTACTTATCTGAAAAGGCGGTTGTAGCAGCGAGACGAAGGAACCTGGTTGAATATTCCAAGAGGTGAAGATCCTGCCTGAACAGTTCCAAGAATAAAGCTGTTGGCTCCCATGCTTATGTGGGTCTGGATAAAAGGATCCATATTCTTTATGGTTTTGTGTCAGAGTGGAATCTCTAAATTCTTGAATTAAATTTTAAAACAGCTATAGGACTGCCGCGTTATGCTGTTTTATGCTAAGCTTGCAGGATCTTTTTGGTAGAAGGGCTCTGGGGCTGTCTGTTTGTGGTGTGTGTTTATTCTGTATTAATGGCAAATGCATTAATCATGTTAAACTTTTTTAATTCTTTCACATTTTAAAAGTGAAAGTGGAGATTTATAGAAAAAAAAGCACTTAAATATTGTTCTATTTCTCACCCATACCTATCATATCACTTCTGAAGATATAGATTTAACCACTGAAGTCATATGGATTATGCTGCCTTTGTATGTTTTGGACCTTCAAAGTTTTGGTCACTTGCATTTTGAAGACCTACAGAACAGAGATATTCTTCTAAAAATCTTTGTTTGTGTTCAGCAGAAGAAAGAAAGTCATACACATCTGGGATGACATGAGTGAGTAAATTATGATAGAACTTTCATTTTTGGGTGAACTATTCCTTTAAAGACTTAAATTATAAATAAGGTTATCACCCAATCAAAAAAAAAAAAAAAAAACTTCACTAAATATACAGCTCTAAGAGTAGAGCAGCTAATTAACTCCAGATTCCTCAAGATTAAGCTTGCTTGTGTTTATTTTCCTATTCTCTCTCTCTCTCTCTCTCTCTCTCTCTCTCTCTCTCTCTCTCTCTCTCTCTCATTTGCTGGAGCCAAAATTGGATGCCTAAGGAAGAAAATAACAACAGCAGATGTCTATTTGACCAGGAATAAAACTAAAAGTGTAAAAGAGATGGAGTGAAAACAAATAAAGTCAAAAAGATGACCACTCTTCAATGGCGCTTTATTATCATTTTACATTAAACATTGCATAATAAACAAGAGGCAATTTCATGGTTTCTTCAGTGATTATTATTACATCTCATAGCCAAAACCCTACTGAAAATGGATTAGGTGACCAACATGTGCTTCTCCTTTTTCTGTTTTTATATACTGCTAGTAAAATCATCGTGTTTTGCAGCTACCTCAAGGAATTTGTAGCCAAACTGAGAAAATATGAAGTTGGAATATTTCGCCTTAGTGTGTGAATCATCCAAAGCCAAAGCGATACATCCAAGTCCTTATCCCACAGCTGAAAATAGAGTCTACATTCACTGTAAAGAGCTGCTATTATAAAGTCATAATAAACAGAATATTAAGTAAATGGTGCCATGAGGACAGAGAAGAAAATCACAGAGATCTCGTTAATATTTTAATTATTTCTCTGAAACAGCAATGAGATTAAATTAAGAATGAAGAGAATGAATTAAGAATGACTTCAATTTTGCTGAGATTTGACAATATTGCAAAGCCTGCAGTTAAACATCAGATCCCCTTTTGTTTTCAGTGGCATTTTTTTCTCAACCTCAGAGCTCTGGTTTGTTTTCATATATATGTAAATTATAATGAAAATGTAGAAAATGAATGGGATTTTTACTTTCTGATAATTACAATTGCACTCCATATTCTTACTGTTTGTCAACAACTGTCATAGTTGTGATAATTTGTTTTAAACATAACTGAGATCTCTATTAAGTTATTTGAGCTATGAAAGAGCAACCTCTGAGCAATAAAGTATTCCTATTTGGACTGCATAAATGTTTAGTATAAAGAAAATTACATTCACAGAAACACATATAGTCCATTCTGTATTGGTTGCACAGAACAGACAACCAACATACACCCATTTGGGATTGATCTCTGTGTTTTCTATACCACCATTCTTTTTTCCTACCCAAACTAGACCTGTCTCTGGCATCTCAGCTCAGGTGTAATCAAAACTGCGTCCTTGCCACAAATGCTACATTACAAAGCTGGTGCTGATTGTGCTGTTTTTGTGATTGGCAGAGAGAGGTTCTTTGTTTTATTCCCAGAGGCACCAGCTCGCAAAATTGACTTAGGCTTTTTTCTAATAGTGGAAAGAGCATAGTGTCTAAAATGTTTCTCAGGTTTTGTTTGAGAAAGGAACCGCTAAACCTTGTAAAAACCATTTAATTCTATGTGGTTGAATAAAGGGGTTTAGTAAAGCATATTTCTTTACTTAAGCTTATTCCTCCCACACATTGTATTTTTAAAGGTAACAGGATTTCTATGCATGTGTCAAATTTGCTTGGCCTGTTTCATATTCCCTGCTCTGCATTTTCTGAGCTTGGTTCAAACCTCATCTTACATATGTGACATATCTGTGTCTTTTATGGAGTCTTTGAATGCATGTGAGGTTTCAGGATGTTGATTGCAACCCAAGTGATTGAAGTGACGATGTGTTCGAAATACCATACTACCAAAACATGCACAGACCTTGTGAACTGTCATCGTAATACAGGCCAGCCACTGAGCGGTACAGCATAACAGATTCTAATCGAGACTTCATTTAAAAGAATTGCTTCTACATTACTCACAGGCACTTTTGAGTCACCTTTGATTGTTTTTTCTTGCTCACCATCTCAAAGCTCAGTAATTCATGTAGTGCTCCCTGAAACCAGCTGTGTAATTTAAGTGGCCTGCAGAAATCAGAACCGCCTGGAATTTTGAGGCTAATGCCACCAAAAAAACAGCATCTTAGTGGCTTCTTTTTTGTAAATTTTACCATCTAACTTAAAGAATCAGTCTGTGGGAAGATAACGAAAGTCTTTACAGAGCATCAGAATCTACTCTGGGATGGTAATAGTGACTGTTCATGAGCCATTATATCGATATCTAAAATGTTCATTTAAGATGAGGATGTCCACTATTTAGTCATGACTATATCAGATGTTGAAAGAAGGAAATAGTAGACACAAATGCTGCTTTTCCACTATTGGACCTGTGCGAGCCAGGGCTATCAACTAGCCAACTAGGGCCAATAAACTCGGACCTCAAGCCGCGAGACCAAACCCACCATCGGGCCAACAGCCCCCCCAGTGTCTTGCCATTAATACGCCACTTTGGTGCCAACCTCATACATCCTGCCACTTTCACAAGCAAGAGGGAGACTCATGTTGAGGTATCAGACTCTGGAGACTAGCTAGCCCTCGAAATAAACACAGATTTGTACTGTGCCCGCAATTGTTTGTATTTTTCCATAGCTGGCCTTCTTTGGCCCAAGGGTTTTCAGCGGGCCAAAGGCCATTGGCCGTTTGCCCCAAAGAAACCCAGAGGCACAATGAAGCCCCGGAAGTGACAGTCTGAACCTAACTGGCCCTGGCAAGCACTAGCAAGCCCTCATTTGGACAGATAGTTGAAACGGGGCTAATCACAATCTCCATGAGCTATTTTAAACACATTAGATATATACAATAGGTATGTGAAATATTCTCTCTCACAGTAATTTAATTAGAGCATTTTGAATGGCTTGAACATTGAGTGTAAGCAAACCTCCAAAACGTATAACAGTGTACAGTCATCTGCTTCCTCATGCAATAATTTACAGCTAACTATACTATCCCACAAACTTTTAGATTTCATGCCCATTGCACTTTACTCAATTGCAAGGTCTTTCCTGGAGCGTTGGGAAGATGCCACAGAAAACACATACCTAAAATGAAATTTCTGAAAGCCAAGTGAATATTGACTATTCAATCAGACTTCTTGAAATAGAGCCTGACAGTGTCAGCCTGAAGGTTTGAGACTTACAGCAAAAAAATCAAATAGCACAACACTGCCTAGCTCAGAAATTATTTAAATGATGAGCTAAACAGGCCTCAGAGTCTTAAGAGGGCCAATTCAGACACAAACTCTAAACATGTCAACTAGACATTTAACAAACATAAAATAGACAGGAATCTCTCCTTCTCCACCTTTTAGGGATAACCACCATTGTTAGAGCCAGCAACCCCTTCAGCCCTGTTTATTTTCACAATATAACACAGCCTCAAGCGACTTGTTGCTTTTATAAAACAGTTACTGAATAGAAAGACAGTGAACATGTGTTTCGCATTCTCACTGTTACAATATAGTGTATTTTAGCATGGCTAGAAAGCGGTTTTTACAAAACAGGACCTACAACCATTACAATTTGTTTAAAATCAGCCTTTAATTATCAACTATGACACATGGTGACAAAATATCAGTGCACATGGCCTCAAATTGCCTCTTGTAATGCCACATAATAAAGTTGGCTAGATCCCTAAATTAGCCCATCGGTCACCAGACACCCACATTCACATGTATGATTCCCGTTCGCCTGATCATTCTAATTGAATTTTCCCTTTGTTTTCCATTTTCAGACAGCACTGTAATCTCATTGGTCACAGTAAGGGGATACGGCTGTATTCTGTCTGTGCCCATGTGCAGGCGGATCGTGCTGGATTGGTTTAAGCTTGTGGTTGGGATGTAAAGCTTTTATGTGCAAAATGAGCAGCAGCATAAATCATGGCATTAACCTGGCTCAACGTCTGCTTGGCATGAAACAAAGTTCTACATACTCTAACAAATCCAAATAAATTAAACATTGG
The DNA here is from genome assembly GCA_032164185.1 of Moxostoma hubbsi. Lineage (NCBI taxonomy): Eukaryota > Metazoa > Chordata > Actinopteri > Cypriniformes > Catostomidae > Moxostoma > Moxostoma hubbsi. The sequence continues at coordinate 11,736,916 of JAVLUX010000033.1, forward strand.
TGCCTAGTGAAATGTCCATGACAAGATGTTTTTTTTTTAATCTAAAAATTGCGAGAAAATGCACATAATTATATATGTACAGTGGCAAGAACAAATATGTGAACCTTTTGGAATTAAAATGTGATTTCATCTTCATCAAAGTCACAAGTCTAGACAAACACAATGTGCTATAGCTAACAACACACAAACAATTATAATCTTTAATGCCTTTATTGAACACATCCCATTAAACATTCACAGTGCTGTGGGAAAAAGTAAGTGAACCCTTGTATTTAATAACTGGTCAATCCTCCTTTGGCAGCAACAACTTCAACCAAGTGTTTCCAGTAGCTGTGTATTAGACCAGCACAAGAGTCAGAAGGAATTTTGGACCATTCTTCCTTAGAGTTTATTCAGCTCAGCCATATTCTTAGGATGTCTGGTGTGAACGGCTCTCCTGTAGGATATCTTGATCAACTTGGGTATTAATTTTTCCCTTGATGATGGCAAGCGGTCCAGGCCCCCAAGAAGCAAAGCAGCCCCAAATCATGATGCTCCCTCCACCGTACTAAACAGTTGGGATGATGTTTTCAAGTTGATATACGGTGCCCTTTTTACAGCATACATAGTACTGCGTGTTCTTCCCAAAATATTCAACCTTAGTTTCATCAGTCCACAAAACATTTTCCCAGTAGCGTTGTGGAGTGTCAAGGTTGTCTTTGGAAAAATTCAGGCAAGCAGTAATGCTTTGTTGAAAAGCAGCAGCTTCCTTCATAGCTTCCTGCCATGGACCCCATACCTGTTACATATTTTCCGTAGAGTAGACTCATGAACAGAGATGTTAACCAGTTCCAATGATTCCTTCATTGTCCATGTCAGCAGATTCTTCTAGTGCACAGGAAACTCAAAATGTTTGAGTGCTTTTTATAAGTCAAAGTAGCTCTAACTTACACCTCCAATCTCGTTTCATAAATTGGATACCTCTAATTAGCTTTTGTTAATGCCATTATCTATCTATCTATCTATCTATCTATCTATCTATCTATGAAAAAAAGAGAAACTAGTCAATCTCATTAATTGACTAGTTGATTGTTAAAGTAGCCAACCATAATGGCCAATCCCTACCTGGCATAACTGTCTCCTGGTGGAACAGCCTCCTGGAAGAATTGGAACTGGTAGAGGTAGAGCATGATGATATGACCAGCACTGAAGATGGCCATGAGTACACACAGACAGCTGAAGAGGAGAGGGTCGAAGGTACGACAGAAAGACCACCAGGTGCACAGACCAAGGAAGGTGAAGAAATACACAGTGGAGGTCAGAGAGGGCAACATTATACCTGGAACAAGAGATGTATTGAGATAAGAAAAATTGACTTTTTTCGTGGAACACAAAAGCAAGAATATAGTGATCAGGAACTGTCAACCTCCAAAAAGGACAAAAAGCCCCACAAAAGTAAAACATATCTCTTGTGATGCTTTCATTGTATAGAATAGAGCAGCGTAACATATAAAACATCTTGTCTTGAGCTCAATGCAAAACAGAAATTAATTTGATTTTGGAACAACATGAGCATGACACAATTCTAATTTTCATTGTCCTTTAATGATCTGGGCTGGCAACCAAAAGGTTGTAGGTTTAAAACCCAGAAGGGATGGTTAGAAATGTACTATTGTTGTTTGTTAATGTTAGTGCTGTTTCTACTTTATTTCATCATGTTCTTATAAAGAGAACAATGCCAATAATAATTTTTTTCTGTCTGAAAGAACTTGTTCCTTTCATCTTCAGTTTGTAAATTAATGCAATTACTGCAATTGATTCTATGTGGTGAGTGATGATCTCAACACTACCTACCTGTGAGGCCTAATAATATGGTTATGACTACTTTTCCTGCAGTGGTAATCAGATTCCCAACGATCTCTTTGAGTTTGGACGCCATGTCTGCTATTTGTCGAAGGATCTTCATTTTGGTGCTTTCTTGAACGTCACCCTCCTCAAGCTCTCCCTCCTCCATGTCCACTTCCTCCTCTTCAGGAAGTTCACAGTCTTCATCGCCCAGCTCAAAGTCTTCAAAGAGCAGCTCATCCTCCATATCCAGTTTCTCAGCTTTCTTCTCTTCATCCTCTTTTTCCTGAAAAGATGAAAGCGAAGACTTATGTTTTAGATTATGTTTATTATCAATATTACTTGAATTATAGCAACTTCAGAATTCTAGTTAATTTCCAGGGACACACATATTTATAAAATGTATACTGTACATTGAATGTATTATAGTCGTTTTGGATAAAAGTGACCTGCTAAAATTAAACTAACTAGCTAGGGCTGAGTATTGATACAGATTTCCCGATTTGGTCCCTTTCTAATTGTGATTAGAATTAAATATATATATATATTTTTTAATCAACAACTGACTGTAAAGAACAGAAAGGTTATTAAAAGACACATTATTCAGCGAAAAATGGATTGCGTGGATCTCATCTTTGACACATCACAGAGCGAGTCAAAACACATTTTTACTCTCAACACACAGGCAAATGATCTTGATGCTGAACTTCTTCTCCACTATACTACTCAATCACTGGTGTTTACCATCCAGTGTCTAATCACAGACATTTTTAATTGTATAGCATGAAATTTGGTTGCATATTCAAGTGATTCACTTTGTAGAGGGTTGTGGCATAGAGTAAATGATTGATATAGGGGTTTAAAGAATCAGTATCGAAATTGTTCAAATGAAGATTACAATGCCTGTGAAAATCAATATTTTTACCCAGTCTTACTAGCTGTTTAACTAGCTAGATAAAAGCATCTGACAAATGAATAGTTAGCTAATTACATAAGTTAACTAACCATCAAAATTACTGATAAAATGCATATGTTGCATGCACTATTTGGATAAGTGACTGACTGACTGACTGATTGTCTGAATGAACTAACTAACCAACCAACCAACCATCCATCCATCCATCCATCCCTGCCAAATAAAACAAGCTAGCTGACTAACTAATTAACTAAACAAACTTAGTGATAAAATACATGTTAAAAATAGTCACTTTGGATAAAATTTTCTAACCAGTGCTGGGTAAATTACTACAAAAATAATCCACTACAAATTACAAACTCCTTCACTAAAATTATAATCAAATACTTTACTGATTACTTTTAAAAGTAATAATTACTAATTACGTTACTTTTTAGTTACTTTCTAAAACACTTCCGCTGAACAAATTCAAAATAATGCCTATTTTCTCCTTGTTCATCGTTGTACACGTGTCAGCTGTCACATAAATACAAACAGACGTACTTTACTTATGAATTCACATTTTAATTGTATAAATTAAATAATATATTTTTAGACATTTTTGTATCCCAAGTAATGTACTTAAAATTAATTACTTTCATTGAAATTCAGTAACTGTTAGCTGATAAGAATTTAAAATGAACTAACTAACTAACTAAATGAAAATGTCAAAGAATTTTGTGTGACTTTTTTTAAAAAGTCTTTTTTGGATAAATAAGTCTGCAAAATGAAGTCAACTAGCCAACTAATTACCTAAGTTCCTTACTAACTAACTTGCTGATAAAATGTATGCCTTACAGGCTAGCTTGCTAAATACTATATAAATAAATATATAAAATAGCTATAAAACTCATATCTAAGGTGTGCACATGGAAGTTGTTATTATAAATGATTATGTTGATAGAATTATAGGTATAGATATTTAGATATTATTGAAGTCACATATTATAGAAAGTTATAAAATAAGATATTGCACCATATTGCAATACTTCTGGTGCTCTTACTCCTGGTTACATAATATGTTTTGGCAGAACATTTTAACATTCATATCTACAGTATGATAAACTAAAATTAATTCCCATCAGTCTGAACGGTTCAAGTGCCATACCCATTTAAGACACAGTTGTTCCAGTCTGTGATATGGACCAGTCCACAAGGATTAACATATATTTGCCCAGATTTCCACTGGTATCTCACTAGCGATATAATATTACATCACCACTCAATTCCTTCTCCCAACGTTGTTGTTGTGGTATGTGTAAGGTAAAGAAAACAGAGAAAAAAAATTCCCTTTGCTGAACTGGACAAGTTTCAAGAGCAAGGTCACAGGTTCAATTCCAGAGGAAAGTTCATAATGGTTAAACGTATAGCTTGAATGCAAAAATATAACTAGTTCATATACTGCATATTAAAGGAATAGTTCAGCCAAAAATTACAATTCTCTCACCATTTACTCACCCTCATGTTGTCTCAAACTCACATGACTTTTTCTTTCATTTTAAACGATGTATGATTTGTTTTTGTCCACACAATGTAAATCGAAGGGGTCCAAAACTTACAAGCTCCAAAAAGGACATAAAGGCAGCATGGAGGTAATCCATACTATTTAAGTGGTTTAATCCATGTCCTCTGAAGCGATACAATTGCTTTGGGTGAGAAATATATAAAAATGTAAGTTCTTATTCATTATAAATCTTGACATCTGAAGTCTCCTTGGTGCGTTTATGAGAGAAGCTTGTTCACACACATTCTCGTACTTGACGCATGAACAGAACACTGTAAACAAACAAGACACAGTGTTGCCAGATTTACGGTTTGAACACCCAGTTACCAGGCTACTTTTAAAGTCACCAAAAGTTATGATAATAAACACTAGAAAATGAAAACGCAACGTCTTATTGATGTATAATGATACCGGCAGCATAAAAGCATCACCGTCTTGAACCCGAGGACAGCAGCACAAGCATTATTCCAAGATTCCTTTTAAAAAGCATTCGAGTGTGACTTGTTATCCCTTCATAATGAAGCTAAAACAGACTAAATGAATCCAGAAGGACTATAGCAGGATGAACGTTTGTTTGCTTGATAAAATTCTGTTGGCCTGGCAAGACAACACTGTCTAAGATTCACTGTTGAAGCATTTACGAAAGAAAATTTAAGTGAAAAGACTTAACTCATTGTCCTTCAAAAGAACGCAGAAGAATGCAATTTTCTAAAGAAAATGTGATTAGCACAACAATGTGGTGTTGTGGATGGTTGCTTAGGCGAGGATGAGCAATGCACCAAAGTCAAATGTGTTACAATTTAAAGAAGCATTGCTTTCTTCTCTAATGAAAATAGAATGACACCAAAATATATACTTTTCCAAACACTGTTCTGTGCACTAAAAAACAACCCTAGCAGCTACAAAGCAAAGTCCTTATTTTGTGAAAATCGATCTCTTCAAAGGTAAATCTAGTGTACCAAAAAGTAAGCAGCCTCAGGCTCGAGTGGTGACGGATTAACATAACTTCCCATTATTTAAAGTTGGCTGCATAAAAGCAATTCAATCTGAAAGTTATTAGAGTTATTTCTTCAAATGGGCACTTTCCAGTTGTTCACATTGTCACCTAACAGGCCGGCAAACAGACAAAAAACAGACTTGTCAAGCGCTATCGAAGGTAGGGTTTTTAACTTTTTGAGTGTCTTTGAAACAGTCAAATCCAATCAGCAGTGGGCTGCACTCTGTGATATGTTAAATTTACCCAGACTGAAATAATATGAGCACCGCTGGGCTAAGTCAATTGTTTATTTGCAATGAACCTCACTTCACTGTGAAAACAAAAAATTGACACTGTTCCCCTCGACTATATTTACCATATTGCCGCAATGAATGAGAACTCTGTGCAGTTCCGTCAATCAGGTCATCTTAATGGGCATAGTCACACAAAAACAGCTTTGGTAAAGCTTCAGGTGGGACAAACAACATGCGACCAGTTCAATATCTCTAGCCAAACATACTAATTGATAGTACTCTTGATTAGATGAGGAATGTTTATTCATGTTTGTAGAGTATTCCTACGTGTGGTTTACGAAACGGGTTCAAATTTTCCATTCGTCAAACTAAAAGACTCCAAAAAGATTAAACAGAGTTTGTTTTCCATTCCAGAGTTTGTTTTGCAATCATTTTCTATGATTTCTAAGATGCTCTGATTGGTTTTATTGTTTTAATATATGTGGTTGCTAGGTTCAAGTCAAAAGAGCCCATCCCCAAGTCTCTATAGCCGCTGTTCCACCATCGGGCCAACATCACAAAACTGTACCGTTTCATGCCGATCACATTAGGTAAAAATTGGAGCGAGTGCACTATGTAAGAAGTTTGAAGGACTGCTTTTTACCCTGGTTTTACTCTGTTAATACACACAAAAGACACAGCTCATGTCACAAAAGTAGAGCAGGAGTGAGGCTGACCATCATGAGGGCTCATATATGCCACTAACATGCAGAAAGGTAAAAGTTCCAAGACTAGCTAAATAGGATATTTTCTGACAAAATGTTATCTAAGTATTATATGAAAATAGTATATGAGTATATACTGATATATATTTTGTGATTTAATGAGCTAGTAATCGACTTCCCTGATGAAAAAAGCATGTAGACAAATAGGCTAAATGTACGCTACAATACTAGTTAAACCATCATCATAAAATACAGTAGACATACACTATTTTTTTTAATACTTTTATAAACTTCAGCCAAATATTAGAAAACTTGGGAAACTAGAAAAAAATGAAAGCACTATAAGCACTTGGTGTTGGCAAATTGACAATCATGAGTCGCCGTGTACTAAAGCCATTCCACCAGCACGGTTGATAATGTTTGAGTAAGGTAAATTAACTGTGCAGGTTACCCGTAGGGATACAGTGTTAGATTTTTAGCATAATATTGGAACTACATTTTAATAATAATATGCATTGACTCTCTCAGCTGACTTGTAGTCAATGTTAAGCATTACATTTTAATCCAGGACATTACTCAATAGGGTTGTCAAATTAAAATACGAAATTTGAATATTGAAAAAAATGCACATACGAATGCTAAAACCGTTCATTCGAATTTTGGATGTGTGCCAAGAACTGACGAAGACTTCAGATTGATTTTATTCTTGTTCTAAAAAAGGCTTGACACAGCACAACAAATACAGTTTAACAGAAAGTAGGTGTCTCCAGCAGTGGCATAACCAAGGGTGGGCCGGGGTGGACCTGGGCATACCCAAATTAGGCCCAGGCCCACCCAGAATTTCAGAGATTATTCTTTGGCTTCAAATATGTATTTATAGAAGAGTAAAAAAAAATGCATGAATTCTGATTTCTGAAAGTATAAAAGAACTGTTTGAATGCACCGCTTCTCTATTGTTAAGGAATATTTGGTTAAAAAATATGCTATTTGCATCCTGGTGCAATTAATGGTATATGCTATTTACACCCCAGTGTAAACCGTGGCAGATATTATTTGTACCCCAACCCTGGTGCAAATAATGGTAGATACTAATTGCACCCTGATGCACATAGTGTCAGATACTATTTGCACCCATATTTAAATACTAACATACAGTATGGACATAACTGTGTGTTTATTGTGTTATTTTAGTTAATTGGTTTTATTGAGTCCCAGAGACACACTACATTATACCTAACCTTAAACTTACCTTAGAAAAAATAACCTTGGGTTTACAACAGTAACCATAGTTTCACCATGGTATTTTTTATAAATTTACAGTAACCACAAAATTAGCCATGGTTACTATATTACCACAATATTACTGTACTAACACCATGGCTAATTGCATTAAAACTATGGTTTCTGCCAAAAACACACTACAATATAAATAATATAGTGATCCAATCTACACACAAGCAATGTCAAGCAGCGGGAACTAGTGTGATTGACAGACCCCGCCTCCTGATCTCTTCTCCGCACACCTCAACATTCACCATGACCAAACACTGCGATGAAATCAACATTAATATAAATTTGTATATATTATTTTAAGTAGTGGAAACAGGAAATCGGATGGGACAAAGAGTGTGACAAAAAGTGGGCCGAAAGATTCGAATAGCGGGCGCTAGGACAACAGGACACTTTCACAGACCATCTTTACACCCCATGCCTCTGCAGCGACATATATTGTTTAGTTTGACGTATATTTATGTGGATCTACCACACTATTGGGATGTAAATAGCTGCACTGTGTGGTAGATGCTATTTACACCGGGGTGCAAATAGACATTTCGAAAAAATTGGGCCGAAAACTTGGCCTATCCATTATTGTTGAGGCTCATCCAAAAGTAATGTCCTGGCAACGCCATTGGTCTCAAGATGCTTTTTAAAGTTATTTTTAATTAGAAATAGCATCTCAAACAGCGCTCCAGCTCGATACACTGAATAATCCATCCATTCATCCATCCATCTTCAACCGCTTATCTGAAGTCGGGTCACGGGGGCAGCAGCTCCAGCAGGGGGCCCCAAACTTCCCTATCCCGAGCCACATTAACCAGCTCTGACTGGGGGACCCCAAGGCGTTCCCAGGCCAGTGTGGAGATGTGATCTCTCCACCTAGTCCTGGGTCTCCCCCGAGGCCTCCTCCCAGCTGGACGTGCCTGAAACACCTCCCTAGGGAGGCGCCCAGGGGACATCCTTACCAGATGCCCAAACCACCTCAACTGACTCCTTTCGACGCAAAGGAGCAGCGGCTCTACTCCGAGCTCCTCACGGATGACTGAGCTCCTCACCCTATCTCTAAGGGAGAATCCCGCCACCCTTCTGAGGAAGCCCATTTCGGCCGCTTGTACTCGCAACCTAGTTCTTTCGGTCATGACCCAACCTTCATGAGCATAGGTGAGGATAGGAACAAAAATTGACCGGTAGATCGAGAGCTTTGCCTACCGGCTCAACTCTCTTTTCGTGACAACGGTGCGATAGAGCGAGTGCAATACCCCCCACTGCCCCGATTCTCCGGCCAACCTCCCGCTCCATTGTCCCCTCACTCGTGAACAAGACCCCGAGGTACTTGAACTCCTTCACTTGGGGCAATACCTCCTTCCCTACCCGGAGTGCGCATGCCATGACACTGCATAAATAAAAACTAAATCAAAATCAGCTGACTTTAAAATTTGAATATTATTCAAATTTTGAATTTAGTTTCTCTGCTCAATTGACAGCCCTATTACTCAATGCTAAAATTATGACAATCAAATCTACTGCTGTGTGAAATAAACACTCAAATGGCAATCTACATAATGACAGTTATTATTAAGTCATTAATTATTAAATTACTATCAAGTGCAGCACAGGGCACATTAATTAAAAGTTCCATTCACAGAAATTTTAATATTTTACACATGATAAAATGCTATGAAAAGACTGTAATAATGTATGTCATTTGATGTAATTTGTGGTATATTGGTGAGCAGAATGGATATCAAAATGTAAAAGACAAGAACCATCCCTGGAAAATTAGACAAAAAAAAGTGCATTTCAGGAAGGCCAAAGTCAAAGTGATTAACTAAGGAATTATGAAGGTTCCAGATGTAAAAGGTGATAAGATGTGCCACCTGTGGTGCTAAATCTATAATGAGAATATGACTAGTTGGAAAAAAATTACGATTTATAATAAACTTTTTACTGATTCTCTAATTAAAATCATATGCATCCTTATAAAAGACTAAAAACACTCACTTTCTATATTATTGTATAGATTTGTATAATATTTAGTGATAAATTTATCGGCCAGGGCTGCAATTCCAAAAAGAATCGCAAGCCAAAATAGATTGTAGAAAGCATTGGCAGCAATGGTCTCTACGATCAACTTAAGCTTGCGATGCTTTTGGGAAATGCTGCCCAGGCCAATTAAATTTTTGGCCATTATGAGATTCCTGGCTCAATTGAAAGTTATGGTTCCCCTGTTGTCAGTTCTATAATCTACTGCCAGCCTTGTTAATGGACATTTTATGTTTTCAAATTAAAGTATTCATAAATGAAATTATGAAATTATAATATTACTATTAATATTAATTGCTCACTATTAATACTATTAATTACTATTAATTGATCACTAATTGATTATAATTGCAATATATGCTATATTTATTATTATTAAATATCGCAATTATTGTTATTATTAATTATTGTGCCTATTAATATTATTAAACATTGCATACAATAAATCCATATGATGTAAGCAATTACGTGTTTATCTCATTTGACAACATTACACTATATTATGCACATTAATGTAAATACCTGCACTTTATATCCATAATGTCTGCATTATGTCTCCAGCCTTCAGCCACCCTATTCTTTAGTTTTTAGCATTGGCCATAGCAAAACGTTATCAGTCAAACAGCACTGGTAATCATCCTTTTATTTTGTATTTACTGCTTACTGTGGTGTCTTTTGGTCAGCTGCCAATGTTATCAGCTGCCAATGTCCTTGTATTTCATGCATGTTGCTCTTTTTTCCTGTAGGAACAATTTATTGTTGTTTTTCTTGGATTTTGTTTTAAGAATAACGACAATAAAACTACTTGACTTGATATCCACACCTTTAAACACTTATAACGTGGTCTTAATTATCTGTGTGTCACGAACCATAAAGTTGCGAGCATGTGGGAGAGCATTTAAAAAAAATACAATTACCACTGTTAAAACTGCCAGCAAACTTGTTCTGTTCCATCTAACCATTTGTGCTTGTTTACATCAATACAGAACTCCCGGCCCATGCATTTCAGCTGAGCATCTGTTGGGATGAAATTTGTGAGTAAATGTGAGAGAATATAGAAAGAGAAAAAAATGGAGGGAAACAGGAAGACTAGGGGGTTGGTTACTTAAGCACCGTCATCGCCACCGAAAAAAAAAATAACCCAACGGCAGCAAATGTATTCCAGATGTGAAACTCCTGTAAAGAGACACACACACACAAACTTCCACCCACCTTTAGTGTTGGAATGCAAATTCATTGTTAATGGCAGTAAGAAAGAGAAAGATTAGGGAATGTGTGGATTTTGCATGAAGAGTTTCAATACAAATAATGAACTAAACATTAATGTTGCATGTGCAAAATCTCTCCCTGGTTTATGAGAGGTCAATTTTAGTGGCTGCTGTGATTTATTATACAGATTCAAGCAAAACAGTATTATATTCAAAACATAATGACACTCCTTCTTGATCGACCCCAATAAAACATCTACACTGACAACATATAAATTATAGCATATGGTGATTGCATGACAGCAGAACAAATGAAGACTGTTGAAAACATAGACTACTGGTTAGTGCACATGCTTCAACATGTTAAGCAGTGGCACTCATGAGAGGTAAGTGTCAGTGTGTTTAAAAAAACAGAGGAAACGTGTCATTACAATTCATGGTGAAACAATTTATCCCAAATGAAAAGTCTGCCATCATTTATTCACCCTTAAAGGAGACATTTTCCAAGATGCTCTTTTCCATACATTGAAAATAGTGTAAAGACCAGGGGAAGTCAAGCTACTCAAAAAAAAAAAAAAAAAAAACACACAATAAAGGTGTCAAAAAAGCAGTCCATATTTAGTACATACCCAGGAATAAGGGTTTACGAGGAATATTAAGCCAACTAGAGAAACTGAATAAGGTCACCTGTCATAATTTTATCCTCAAGCTCAAAACAGTCTCGAAATCTGCAAGTGGCATTTGGCAGGTCCTATGTGGTCTGTGTGTTCCCATACATCAGACCTCACATCAAACAGGATGTTTACCAGGGTAAATACTGACTCTGATTGCAAAGTAAGTTGAGAGAAGCCATCGAAAATAAACAGTTTTCATGCCAAGCGGATGGAGAAAGTAGAACAAAAAACGCTGCCAGTGTTGCTTGGAGAGGTGAAGATGACAGTGTGAGGCAAGAAGTAGTGGGCAAATTAACCAGAACAACACAAATGTCTCTATGTGACTTTGTTGGTAGGTTATGAGCTGTGTATTGGGCACATATTCGAGCCAGAACTGGCATGATTTTCAGGCCAAATACCTGACCTTTCCATTAAGCACCCAAAAGAGCAACAGCACACTCTAATTCAATACAGAAATGATGAGAAGTTTGGAAAACGGGGCATGTTTTTGTCATTGTTTTGGTTATTGATATTTGTGTGTGGCTTTTAATATTTGTTTGCATAGTGTTTACCACTTATGGCCTATAAGCACAAATTATATTTTTTTCCAAAAAACAATAGCAGTTCGAGCGGAGACGGAGATGTTTTCATAGGAACTAGAGGATCTTATATTCCAGAAGATCAAATTCAAAGCAAGCACTAAGTGGGAATCAAAACTCTTAAAATATTTTCATTTCTTCTGGATCAATTAACTTGTCACACACATTATTTGAGTCAGCAAGTACGAAAACAATTCTTAGATCATTCTTGCTTTGAAAACCTCAAACAGGAATGACTTGTCCACAATGTGGATGGCGATGTCCACACTAATACGTTTTCGTTTTTTTCTCTACATTTTAGCCTTCCGTCTGCACTGAGATGGCGTTTCTGAAAACAAAACGGGGGTAATGAAGATATCTTAAAACGATGATGTATTTGTTGTCATGTGATGCAGTCATGTGATCCATTCAACCCAAAACAATCAAGAATGGTGGCCCATGTTGCAGCTGCGCAATGCTATCAAAATGCTTTGATAGCATTGTTAAAGATAAATGTTACTTTGTATAACCTTTACATTGAATTCATTCATAGGTGACAGGAAGTTTACCTGGAACTGCTGTCTGGTGAAGGAACATGAGGACAATTGGATTTCAGACCGTACATGGAACGGCAATTGTTCGCTTACGTAGTAAAGGGATTTTAAGAGTTTTCACACGTTTAAGTGTGAATGAGCAACTTTTGGAAAATGCTTTAAAACATGCATGGATGGAAAGCGTTTTGAAAACGAAAATATAGTTTGGATTAAGGTTATCTAACATACGTATGACTTTTTAAGTTTATAACCTTTTTTGGGTCACTGCTGGTTCACTTATAGAATCCCATCGATACAAAAGTTCTTTGTTAAAGAACCGATCATTCCATCAGTGCCCTCAGTGATTCTGTGAAGATCCTTTATTATACATGAGCAGATCAAGACTAACATCTGAATCCTTTCACTAAGGAAGATATCCAGTGAATTAACATTCAGTGTATGGTCCCACCATCACAAGGGAAAGAATGACAGTCTTCAGAGTAATTATACTTGCACAAATGATCTCTGGGTGATATTTCTCCAGACAGTAATTGGTTTGCATTACTAACCTCCTCAAAGCCACAGTGGATGATTTATAGCCGAAACAGCCATTATGCACACCTGGAAGAGTCTCCTGCAGCGAGGGAGGAAGACTGGCTGTGTGTTCAGGTGGAGAGCTGCTCGAGGAAAGTTACATGTTGTATGAATGACTGAGCCAATATTTGAGTAATTGGGGTGCAAAATGAGATATAACTCCCAGCGATATTTAAGACTCAAAACTCTAGTCATCAGATTGTCCACCACAAAAAAATAAAAATAAAAAATAAATAAAAAATATCCCTGCACTATATTAACCATGTATATTTAAATTTACATGGCAGACACTTTTATCCAACGTAACCTAGTTGTTCCATGATCTACAGCAGGGGTACTCAATAGGAGGACTCTTCAAGGGCACTTCAATCCAGACCGAGACCGAGATCATTGTGCTAGATATCTGACACATGACTTGGCTAAGTGACAGTGTAAGCATACGCATAGACGCACACAAAGCGGCAATAGTGCGTTCCGCGCTAGAGAGAAATAATTCTCTCTAGAGATGGAATAAAGAGCGTCCAGCTTTACGCACTTATTCCTGCTCTCCGCACGACATGAGGTGGCGCATAAAGCCTGATTTACTGTACGTAGTTGCAGACACGGTTATTTTTACAATAGTAGCGAAGACCCCGCTACAGATACTGGCATCTTTTGCTTAAACACACTGTAGAAAACAAAAATGAAGCAAAGTGAAACTACCTTCATCTCTCTGAAATGTGAATCAGACAGTTCAGCTAAGCCAGGTCTGTGTCAGGACGTATTTTCTTTCATTAATCATCATGTTAGGAGCCTTTTTTATAATAAAAAAACTAACTTTGTGAAAATGAATCAGAGATGTCATCACTGCATGGATGTTATTGCATTTTAATGCTTCACTGTTGTTATGTAAATTGCTTGTTTGTAGATTCTCACTTTCTCAAGCCTATCATAGACCTACAGTTCACAGCAATACAGTTGTTTAGCTGTGACATCAATTTGTAGGCAAACCCGGAAGGCTAATTCGCCATGGGTTCCCTAGGGAATTTCCTATGGGTTTTTATAAAGGCAGTTTTGGACTTGATCTGGTCAGTATGTCCCTGTTTTTTATAGTCTGTAAAAGGATGTATTCAATCTCACCTGGTTGTCCACATCAAAGTCACTGTTGTGCTGTAACACGTCCTTCACTGGCGGCTTCTCCAGACTGCGACACAGGAGCCATGTGACCAGACCCACCACAAACATGCCGATATCTGGTATGAATATTCGGATGCCATTGCCGGCATCGGCACCTCGGACACTGCAGCAAAATAAATACACGTATAATTATAAATAGGCCTACATACAGGATTGGGAGGATTACTTTTGAAATGTACTCCACTACAGATTACAGAATACATGCTGTCAAATGTAATTTGTAACATATTCCATTAGATTACTCAAGGTCAGTAACGTATTCTAAATACTTTGGATTACTTCTTCAGCACTGGTAGATTTTTTCATTTGTTTTTACTACAAAAACTCAAGTACAGTAAGACAAAATACACATGTTAAAAATACATTCTCTGAAGAACCTAAATATATTATGCAGTGTTGTTTCTAAAACAAGATCAATAAAATTGATTTTGTTTTAAGGATTTTTAGATATTTATACAGGAAAACAATACAAATACATTACAAAAAAAATTATTATCAAGAAAACAATTTGTCCCTAATATGAAAAAATACTTTTTGAATGTAACTGTATTCTAAATACCAATCAGGGCTGGACTGGGAAGAGAAATTGGCCCGGGATTTTACATAGCAACAGGCCCAAAATTGTTATGGGGGGTGTTGAAGCTAAGGTTGATGAGCTGGGAGGAGAGGGGCGCTCTGTCCTTTTCTGCATATTGCGCCACTTTTTTGTGGTCCGTTCTACAGAACGCGCCGGCTCATTTTAGCATATCCATTTCGCAGTCGACCTACCAGCCCGCTTGGTTCTCCCGATGTCTAGTCTGCCCCTGTTCAGCCCCAAAGTGTGTCAGCCCACCGGGAAAATGCCTGGTATGCCAGATTACCAGTCCAGCCCTGATACCAATGATTTAAACTGTAACTGTAGTGGAATACAGTTACTAATATTTTGTATTTTAAATACGTAATCATGTTACATGTATTTCGTTACTACCCAACCCTGCCTACATATGCTGATCAATCTATTGAAAATCTTACAAAACAATTATCGAATGATTCTTATTTTATATCTAATCTAGAACTCACACCATTGGCAAAGCCAGAAGTTGACATATTGGACCACTCAAACAGACAGAGAAAAGTTTTGAAAGCGCCACAGAGCTACAGTGTTTACACTGTTTGGGAAGTTGAATGCCTTCCTTTTAGTTGTCTCTGCATATTAAACTGGGATTGAAGAGAAACTAGTCTAGCATAAGAACTTCACCTTTAAGAAAAATATAAAAATATAAGCAGATAAAGAGATTTAGAGTTGAATAACTCCCTCTTAAAACAAAAAAAACTCTCTGATGAAATGACATTTTACAAGTGCTCTAAATGCAACATTCAGCTGCACTGCTTCTTAAAAATACACACATAAAAAAAACTCGCTGTTCTGTAATAAAGCCTGCGATTCCCAGTTTCCTCACTTAATGTGCAAAGGCGTCTGGATCTAATTTCCTTGCTTCAGCTAGCCGCGGCCCATTGCAGTCGCCTGAGTTGAGAGAGCCCAGTCGAGAGTGATTTTTAATGAAACCAACACATTCAATCCTCGCAACAATATCACTTCAGAGAGCGGCCCGTTTCCCAGCTGAAAACTGAAACGCGACTTGTTTCATACTTGCACGTCCATAACATTTTTTAAGCTGTAAAAACCCTCGTTTTCAGATCTTTAAAGGTTTACACAGCAGAGGTTGTTACATTTGAGTGAGTTTGGAAACCTGTCTCTTTTTAAAAACTGGAGAGTGTGTTAGCGTGCTGTTGATATGGTTCATCTGTGTCTGATCAAAAGATGATAGATGTAACAATAGGCCTAGTTCATCTCAGAACAAAGACAGCAGGGTAGGCCACAAACAGAGCAATCATAAAAACCTAAAGCAAGCCTTGCGCTAGCTATGCTAATTTTTAAAATAAGCATGAAAGCAGAAGCCTTCCAAACGGCATGCACAGGGTTTGGGTTGCTACTAGACAGTCACAGGATTTACTGCCTGTTCCAGTTGTGCAAATGTGATTAAAATGAGAGAGTTTAGAGTCTGAACTTTAAGACAGAACAGAGCCATTGAGCAATAGACAGAGTGCGGGTGCCCACACACTAGAGAACACTTTGACACTGTATTTGAAGGAACAAGGAGGTCTACAGTTTTATACTTGAAGACAGCTATCCATTAGCAGTCTCATTCATCTCAATGGCAGTTGCCCAGTTGGCGCAAAAATCAGGAATTTGAAATAATTTAATAATGTACTTGTAATTTATATGTTGCTGGCAAAAACAAAGCATTTTTTGTCAGAATGCACGTCTACTTTTGGATGCCCGTCAATGTAATTTCAAGTCAAGTCATTTTTATTTATATGCACTTTTCAGAACACCATTTCAAAGCAGAAAATTATGCTTTAACCCTTTGAGATCAGAAGGTTTTTTAAAAGATTTCCTTTTTCCGTGGCATACCCAATTAAACTAATTAATTAAAGGCTTATAACAATAAAATAATATAAAATAAAAACATGGAGGGTCAAGTGTTTGGTATTATTGAAAAGGAATGATATAGATTATGATATTAGATTTTTTTTCTTGTCATTGTATATGATATTATGACAATATATATTCTATATTACATTATATATCACTGTGTGTAAATAAGGTGGCTTTTGTTTTGTTCCCAATCATGTCAAATGCATCTGAGAAATCTTTTTGTGTTGATATGACAAAGCAATGAAAAGTTATAGGATTACAAATATAATTTATTGTAGTGTCCAAAAACATCTCCATCTGTCCAAAAGCCTCTCCAAACAAATAAAACAAATAATTTTACATAAGAACTAATTACGCACGCAAACACAACAATGACTATTTTAATATTGTGCTTCGTATAGACTATCTAATGATTTATGCATCTGATTACCTTGTGTGTGGGCTCGTTTGAAAGATACTCACCTTCTGTAAATAATAGTATATGATATTTTATGTTCCGTTTATGTTCTGTGAATTTATAAGCAAAAACGATAATAATTGTGAAAGACATATACTTCGCTATTACTCGGTATTTTTAAATATGATAGTTGTATTCTACTCTTTCCAACAACATATGACACATGGCTATTTGATGAGTTTGATATTTTTACAGAATTCAATAAAATATACAATGCATTTTTTTTTAGAAATGAGCAAAGAACACTTCTGATTTGTCAGCAGATTTCAAAGCACTTGCTCAGTTTTTGGACATAATGCTTGTATGCATTGGAAAGTAGAACTTCTCAGCTTTCAAACGATACTTTGGCAGATGCACGTCGATCTGACATTGCACAATTTCATAAGCCGAAATATTCAGAAGAGTCCTGATTTCATCTACTGACCAGAACTGATGATTCTCCATTGATCTTTTGAGCTTACCTCAACAGATCAATGGAGAATCTTCAGCTAGATATGAAAGATTGGGAGTATGTGCTGAAACCAATGGCCTGACTCAGTGAAACTCCGCCTTTTAGGGTGCTTGGCCGTTGGCCCCGAAGATTCAAGATGTAGCCCGGGAAGTGACAGTAGGAACGCAACTGGCCCTGGCATGCACTAGCACACCCTCATTTGGACCGACACTGGAAACGTGGCTGCTGTTGCAACAATGCTCAACGAGAAACACTGCACGCTCTTCAATATTATCTACCGAGAATAAGTGGAGAATATTGCCTGTATTGTATCCTTAAAATAGATTGCCAAAATTTCAGCATGAAAACTGAGATTTTGCAAGCTTGTTTTGCCTCATTGTTGATTGCTAAATACCCTAAAAAATGTTTAGGTACATTTAAGGTGCAATAACTGTGTTCAAAGCAAAGCGTCTTTGACTAGCTTCAATGCAATCGCTTTGAAGTGTGCAATATTTGTTTCATTAAACAAAATAATATGGCAAGCGGTATGGTGAACAGGCTAAAATAACGCAAATGTGTGCAAAAAGATTGGCTCACAACACAGATATACTTTGTAATGACGTCTCACTGTATCTAAACAGTTTAAAGTGTTGGTTAAGAGTCTCCTTTCATCTCAGAACGCTCATGAAGCAAAACTGTGAGCAGACGCAAGTAGAAAAAGGAGGTTCACAGATGGCACTGATTTGGGTAAAAGCAATAAATAATGGCAAGCACTGAACTTCTTATAATACTAGACACTAAATTGGCAATTAAGTGATTGAGTTAGATTCAAGAACATATTGAGATGTTGATATTCATGGATTAGTGGTAAGGCTAGAGAAACAGATAATATTTTTGCTTGGGTAAAGATAGAGTGTTGTTTTAATGATCTTCACTGAACACAGAAGAGGAATGAGAGTTGATGCTGGCTGGCGTTACATCAGGTGTCTCAGTGGGAGTCAGCAAGCAGGCCGACAGATTCGAGAGACCGCAACTGAGCCAAATGGCAGACATTACCTTCACCTTCCTAGGGTAAGCGGCAAGACTCCAATGCTTAAATACCAGTTAAATGAAGCAAAGATCAGCTGCTTTTAGTGCAGCTAAAAACGAAACTGTCCAAACAAACTGAGGCAAAGGAGCTTTTAGAAAACAAACTAAATACAGCCTTCAGTGATTCCAGAAAATTCCAGATGAGACGAGACTTCTTTTTGATGCATTAGATATGGCAAACGGTGTGTGCAAATATTGATACAAAATTAAACTGCAATATGTCTGATTTCAGGGCTTAAGTTTGCATGATTTTAGAAACACAAAACTCTACACTGATATATATCTTTTTAAACTCATCTAAAAAAATTCAGAGGGAAATAAACTATGGAAGAGTCCAGCTTGAGTAACCTGGTGAAAAAATAGCAGGTGAAAAAAAAAATTAATAAATAAAATAAAACACAAAACAAACAAACAAAAAAACAAAAAAAATATATAAACAGTTGAAGTCAGAAGTTTACATACACTTGGGTCGAAGTCATTAACACTCCACAGATTTAATATTAGCAATCTATAGTTTGGCACGACATTAAGGACATCTACTTTGTGCATGACCCAAGTCAAATTTCCAACAATTGTTTACAGACAGATTGTTTCACTTTTAATGTACTATATCACAATTCCAGTGGGTCAGAAGTTTACATACACTAAGTTAACTGTGCCTTTAAGCAGCTTGGAAAATTCCAGAAAATGATAGACAATTAGTCAATTAACCTCTGATAGGAGGTGTACTGAATTGGAGGTATACCTGTGGATGTATTTTAAAGCCTACCTTCAAACTCAGTGCCTCTTTGCTTGGAATCATGGGAAAATCATAAGAAATCAGCCAAGATCTCAGAAAAAAAATTGTGGACCTCCACAAGTCTGGTTCATCCTTGGGAGCAATTTTCAAATGCCTGAAGGTACCACGTTCATCTGTCCAAACAATAGTATGCAAGTATAAACACCATGGGACCATGCAGCCATCATACTGCTCAGGAAGAAGATGCAGTCTGTCTCCTAGAGATGAACGTAGTTTGGTGTGAAAAGTACAAATAAATCCCAGAACAAAAGCAAATGACCTTGTGAAGATGCTGGAGGAAACCAGTAGACAAGTATCTATATCCACAGTAAAACAAGTCCTATATCAACATAACGTGAAAGGCTGCTCAGCAAGGAAGAAGCCACTGCTCCAAAACTGCCATAAAAAAGCAAGACTACAGTTTGCAAGTGCACATGGGGACAAAGATCTTGGAGATTTCTTGGAGAAATGTCCTCTGGTCACATAAAATAAAAAATCCACTGTTTGGCCATGATGACCATTGTTATGTTTGGGGAAAAAAGGGCGAGGCTTGCCAGCATCATGTTATGGGGGTGCTTTGATGCAGGAGGGACTGGTGCACTTCACAAAATAGATGGCATCATGAAAATTGTGTGGATATATTGAAGATATCAAGACATCAGCCAGGAAGTTAAAGCTTGGTCAAAAATGGGTCTTCCAAATGGACAAGGACCCCAAGCATACCTCCAAAGTTGTGGCAAAATGGCTTAAGGACAACAAAGTCAAAGTATTGGAGTGGCCATCACAAAGCTCTGACCTCAATCCGATAGAAAATTTGTGGGCAGAACTAAAAAAGTGTGTGCGAGCAAGGAGGACTACAAACCTGACTCAGTTACACCAGTTCTGTCTGGATGAATGGGACAAAAAGCAACTTATTGTGAGAAGCTTGTGGAAGGCTACCCAAAACATTTGACCTCATTAAAACAATTTAAAGTCAATGCTACCTTCGGACATTTCACATTCTTGAAATAAAGTAGTGATCCTAACTGACCTAAGACAGGGAAAAATTATATATATATATATAATTACATTTTTTAATGTCGGCACATATTATGAGGTACACTAGCCTCATCTCTAAATGTACTACACATAATCTGCTTTGCAAGGGTCACCATTAAAATCCTAAGGTGCCGTGGAAAATACTAGAAACTGACAGTAAAAGGGAAACTTTATGGCAGGTCTTCACATTGAGGAACCTTCGGTTTATGGTGCTGAATTCTTCAATAAATGCATTTCAAAGGTCCAGCAGGCCATCTGGCTGGTGAGTAATGCAATCTTATCTCTCAGTAAGATCCGCAATAGGAGATGACTGTCATTAAACTCACAAAAGCCTTTTGGTAGTTTCAGATATGTAATCTCTTTACACAGACTCAACAAGGTAGATATGAAACATTATGTGAAAGATAAATGTGATAGCATAACATTGATGCATTATTTATAGCCAATAAATATCCATGATTTTCCAGAACCTATCCAGTCATTTGTGATTACTTGGTAAGGATATGTAAAAAACAAAAAAAACAACAAAAAAAACATTTTGATTCAGACTGATTTGCTAATGAATCATTCAAACCAACTTATGAACCGTTTGACTGATTCATTGAAAAGAACCGACTCAATCAACAATTCGATTACTATGGCTTTTGAGCAAGTTTTACTATAGTTCTATAATAGAACAATGTCCAGCCAAATCCAATGAGCTAATTTTAGAGCAGAGCATAACTAGAAAATTGTATATTCATTATAGAATTTTCCATTAATTTTTCACAAGTTTTCAAAGCCTGAAAAACACAATTTTAAAATTACTTTATATTTCCAAGCTTTCCATGACCGTGAGAACCCTGGCATTCCTTAGCATTTGTTAAAATTGTTTTGTGTTGCTTAAATAAAGGCCACACAGACAAATACAAAAACAAGATGTGGTTTAAAACATAGTCTGAATTTAAATAGATTAAAAAAATTACGTGCTTTATTACATGCTTGGCTGCAGTTTCCCAGTGAAATTTCCAGCTGAGGGCACCAAATTCGAATTAAATGATGTTGTAATCAGAAGGAGTTTTTAATATGAATATTAGATGGATGTTTTAATGAGTAAAACGTACCTCCCTAACCTAAAGCTTTAATGTAAACCTAACTAATAATGTCCAAAAAGCAAATGAGAGGTGAACAAAACTGAAATCTTTACCCCAAACCAACACCTAAACCTAACATAGTGTTTTAAATGTAAATTCAACATTAAAAGCACATTTACTGAAGCAACCTCGTCATTTCGTTTTGCTTTATGACACTTTAGCTTTATTTTCATAATGAGTGTCCTTGACTGGGCTCGAGCCTTGGACTCTGAATCCAAAGTCTAATACTCAATCAGGTGAGCTACCGAGCAAGCTGATCACATTGGAATAAACGTGTAAATGTAGGTGGGTAATACAAGCATTAAAATGTGTAGTTTTTCAAATGATGTTTGAGAGTAAATGTGTTTTGATATCATAACACAGCAGGGTGTGACGTGAGTAATAGAGTGAAAAATATGTGTTTATAAAGTCATAATCAGCTGTTGCAGTCGTGATTTGTGTGAAATCAACTTTTGGCTTTTATTTACCATTTTATAGTTGTGAATTTAAGATTAATGATGTTTATGCATTTCGAGAAAACCAATGTAATGGTTGAAGCCTACAGCCACTGATTTGTGTATTTCTTTAAGTTATTCCTTTAAAACACAATTAAACACTGGTTGAAAAATCACAACCTCAAACTATGATGATCATCATTTACTGTCCTTCAGTTTGTTTAACGTTTAAATGTTGTTTTTGGTTTCATTTAAATATATGTGAGCGCAGCGTAGTTCTAGCGGGAAGACTAGCAGCTGTACATCACACCATTAGCTGGTTAATTCCTAGCCAATCGCAGGTAAGCCATTGCTTATAAGTTTGCTCACAATCTATCACATTGCTGTTTCAGTGTGCTAACACGGCAACCTCCACCACCCCACCACCACCAGTTGAGCCCCGTCCCGCATGGGGGTAGGTTCCTTGCCCCTGCCTCCTATCTCCGGCAGGATATGACGGTTCCGAGTACAACTCCATCTGACCGCCAGACGGGGCCTACGCCAAAGAGAGACATTATATTTCTGTTTTACATTCATCAAATAAATGGCATCTTAAACCTCACTCAAGCCTGCGTGTCTTCCCGATAGAAAGTATGGTTATTATACAGTTAATATAAAATATTGTTATTTATCAGTATTCATTATTGAATATGAAAACATGTCAGCTAAAAAACTCACTGGTAATTACAGCCTGATCTCATAAATATTGCATGACTGTGGCAACATTTTTGTGAAATGGTATTACATGCTTTTTAAAGGTACGTTCACATTTACCTTGGCATTGCGAAATTCGTGGGACAAAATAAATTTCATCTGTTTGGCATCTCAATGGCAATCTGCGCAATCATGAAGTTCGCGCAATAGACTTCCATGGTGAAGAATTTGTAAAGTTTGGTGAACATTGACAGGCATATTTGACGCGTTGACCAGGAAGTTGCTTGGTTTGGCAGTGACCTATGTGTGGGTGGTGTTTTGGGCTACACTGAATATTCACAATGGATGAGGATATCATTTTAGCTGTGTTTTTATTTTTAATTAGATGAGATTTTAAGGTTAATGCTCTATTGAGTTTTAAATCAACAAAACTGAATTCTGTACCCTAAACCTTACATCTAATACTAACCAAAAGTGTCATAAAAAGAAAAAACATATTGCTGAAGCAACCACATAATTTTGTGGTGCTTCTACGACACTTTCAGCTCACATGTTGACTCGCAGGGTCATCTGGACTCATGCTAATTAGCATAATTTTGGAGCTGACCAAAGCCCCTTTCAAAGCTGGCTGTGAGGATGAATCATTGAACCTTAATGTTTGCTAAGTGAGTCAACGAGAAACTTGAATCTACAGGTCTACTCACAGCAGCCAGCCACAAGTTGAGTGGATGCAATGAATCATGTTTACAGTACACTAACCTGTAGCCTCTTAGTCATCCTAATTTGTTCTTATAAATGTCTTGTTGTTGGCTAATAAGGTTCAAGAAAATTTAGTCACATGACTGAAAAAGGAGCTTCATTCTAACTAGCCTTTTGCTAAATCACTCTTTAGTGTCTGTAGGTTTGGCGACCCTAATGAACATGGCTAAACTTCACAGACATTAATTATACCTTAATTATTTGTACAGAAAATAACAGTGAGCCCAAATGTACAGTGCATGCTTGGAAGTCAGCATGCTTGGAAGGCAGCATCCAGAGATGCGTTTGGCTCTCTTCTCTCCAAGAGCAACACAGTGTACACTGGCGCGATTCAGGTCTCACATGGCATTGCTCATAAGTAACTGCCTGTTGCAATCTCCCTTGTGTTTTAATGGTCTGTTTAATCACAGATTCAAGATAAACACTTATGATTTATGATTCCAGTTTAAATTGAAAATACACAAAGGATTATTTTGACATGTCTACTGTGAGTTCGTACTGTACATTCTTCAGCTCATAGGCGCCATTAGTGATAAATTATTATAGGAAGTGATGCAGGAAGCATATTTTGATATAATATATCAGAACACATCAGTTTAACAATGATTTTAAGAATGCTTGTAGTATTTCATTGATAAATCATTAAGCTGATCAGGCATTTCTAAATGGGGAAAATAGAAACCTTGGTTGCAGCCACAGTTATGCCATAAATTGTGATTGTTTCTTGGAAATCACATACACTAGACTAAACAAAACTTTGTTTGGGTGAGAAAAATTGTTTGCAAAAATATGAGTTTAAAATGGAAGGAAACTGATAACATTTGAACAATACTCAAGTCTACAGACTAGGATAAAAGGTATGAAATGTTGACATGATAAAGAACACAAAGGTTTAGATATGACCTTCATGAAAGTATGCTGAACTTAAACGCACAAAAACTGTTTAGACCAGAATGAAGCCAAATCATGTTACTCTATCTCCATGAAAAGTCATAAGAAATTCCTTAGGGTTTGAGTCAACATCTTGTAAAGAAGTAGCTTTAAAAGTAATGTGGTCTACATACCTTTCTTTGTACAATATTTTGTATATTCCAGCATTTTTATTAAGTTTTCTTATGGGAGCCAAATTCAATCTTTTTTCTTTTGAGGGTGCCGGGACTTTATATTTGTGTCTCAGGACAGTATTAAGATGGATAATTTGCCAGGGCCTTGCTAGGTGGTTGCTATGTGGTTTTGGGTGTGTTTACTAGCCCAAATCAAAAGTGCCCTCCCCCAAGTCTCAATGATATTCTGGATTCTCTAGATATGGTTCGAGTTCATCTTTCAATGCAAGTCTATTGAACTGTTTTTGCCTGTTTTATCATCCGCCAGGTGAATAACATACTGTAAGTCTGATCACTTACAAAAGTAATAGCACACCTCTCTTCAACAAGCCACACGATTTAAGGTAACTTTCATGTCCATAAAACAAGCATGCGGAGCGAGTTACATACCACAGAGCTTTTATTTAAATTTAAAACTTAATTAAGCTCTCGAAATAAACAATCTGCTAATCCAACCATTGTTTAAGCAATATCATGCACACATATTATCTAATTGCAATGCAGATTTCACAACAGCTGCATAAGGAAATATTACGTAATCTTGCTCTGGGTACTTCATCATCACACATATGGGTTATGCTAGACTTCCAGACAGTGCTTTTCCTCAGCAGACAGGTAAATTACATGTCTGTCACTAACAACATACAGATCGCGACTACAGTACCATGCATGTTGTAACTGCTTGCAGCTGTTTTGAGCTTACTATCACTATTCAGACGGTCTTTACAAAAGGGTTGTGTTTTTTATGATCTATCGCAAACCTCTTCACTTTTGCCAATGATATGGGCCTAAAACAGTCACTTTGTAATTGAGAGAATTGCTGTTCCTAAAAGATAGCCAAACAGTC
Organism: Moxostoma hubbsi; assembly: GCA_032164185.1. Taxonomy (NCBI): domain Eukaryota; kingdom Metazoa; phylum Chordata; class Actinopteri; order Cypriniformes; family Catostomidae; genus Moxostoma; species Moxostoma hubbsi. The sequence goes on from JAVLUX010000033.1 coordinate 11,762,436, forward strand.
TGACAAATCTGACATATTAGCATGTCTGCATTAATGTATGGGTGTTTGTTCAACTATTTGCACTTTTTACAATAAATTTGTCCACTAATAAATTCCATTTCCTGTATTATCACTATGGTTTCACGATGAATACCATGGCTAAAATATGGTTAATATTTAATATTTTTATATATTTATAATATTATATATATGTTGTATGTAGAAATTAACATTAAGATAAACTATAAACATTTTTCATTGTAAATTCATGGTAACTATTGTGTTAACTCATGTTAATGAATACAGACTTTTTGTGTTATAAACTCTATTCTGTTAAAGGTAGGTGATATTTGCCTTTGACTTTTCATTGTTTTGTTTTGCACATTACATCATATTTTATCTCAAGCATACTCCTCAATGATAGTCTTTCTGTTGTCTTCTTTGTAAACAAGTACACTAACATTTAAAATGACAAAGACAAGGTAAAAAAGTTTCCAAGACATTTTAATGTGACCTATATACAACAACATATATATATACACACATACATACATACATACATACACACACACAGGGTTGGAAGGGTTACTTTTTTACACTACAGATTACAGAATACATGCTGTAAAATGTCATGTGTAAAGTATTCCATTAGATTACTCAAGATCAGTTACATATTCCAGTTACATTACTTCTTCAGCACTGGTAGATTTTTTTCACTTGTTTTGACTATAAAAACTCTTGTCTGTATAGTTAGATAATATTGCATGCTAAAAATACATTCTCTGAAAAACCTAAATATCTTATGCAGTGTTGTTTCTAAAACAAGATAAATCAAGTTGAAAAAATTATAGGTCATCCTATTCTAGTACCTGCAGTTAAAGAAAAGGCCATTGCACAGTCTGCCAGGTTACCACACATTAGCATGTCTACATGCTACACACATAAATAATGCTAACCAAATGCCTTTCACACACTGGTTTGTTTAAAGTCTATCAACGGGTGGACCACTGCAAGAGACTGGCCTGTTCTGAATGCAAACTGACGCCATCTGTATTCGCACAGTGCAGTCGCTGCTGTCTGATTAGCATTCATCAGCGTCATTCACCTGCTTTCCAGACTCCTACCACTCAACAGGAGGGGCCCAGACTGAAGCATTTACAGCAAAGAGACTCCAGGGAACGACTCCAGCCATGGCGGCTCAGCGCTAACATTCACTTACAAATAAGGCAAACAATTTGTTTACAACTAAATATGATTATAAAGATGAAAAAGAAAAGAGGGACTTGTATAAATAATTAAATTATTTTGGATTTGAAGTACGACATTAAATACAATCCAATAGTTTTATTTCTAAAAAGACTGATCAGCAAGGGCAAAGATGTGCATATTCACTTTTAGGTGTGAATGGTCAAATTGAAACCACAAAACTTCAGCAATCCAATTATATAGAGTCTGTATGTAATTATTGCTGGTGAAATGAGAGTCAACATCTAGTCATTTGACAGGAACCATGTTGTTAGTCAAACAACTTGACATGTTCTTCTTACATGCCAGCCAAACAGTTCTAGAGTGTTTCATGGCAAAACTATGAATTTTAAAAGTCCATCTTTTGATTCATGAAAAAAACAGTAAAAACTCCTTTATTTGCTTTTAGAAAGGGATTTTAGAATTCACTTAGATTTGTTACAAAAGACTAAGACCTGAGACTTTATTTAGACTTGGCCTTGAAAGACTTAAGACTTAATTTGGACTCATGACAAAAGACTTGAGACTTAAATTTAATTCTGTGTCAGATACTTGTGGAAATGTCAATCCAGCACTGCACGGTGGTGCTCATGTGGGTGAACTTGGCGAATATGACTTGTGCCACCCTAACCCAAGTCCCGCTCCCACCCCCCTTTTCTCCATACCATTCTCTATCTCCTCTATGACATTCCCTGCCCATTAAATGGCAAAAAAAGCATGCAACTCAACCCTTTCTCATCAGGATTAAAAAATATGCATTTTAACTTCAAAGGAAGTTTATTAAAATACGTAATCCTCTGTGGCAATTGTTTGTGTGCAAAACTACACAATGAGCTTAATTCAGACACTGCAGCATGTGTTGTTTTTCCATTCTAAACTCTCAAAGGGATATTTTGACTGCGTCATTACAGCACATATTTCAACTTTGGATGACAATCCCAAGATATTGTTTTCCTTCTTTAAACCTTTCATGAAAAATATTTATCCGTATCTTTCATTCTTTTGTCATAATATAATATGTGAGCTGTAACAGATGGACCTGCCTCAATCATGTTATAATTTATATTAGATTCAATTACACTATATTCGTAATATTCAGTTTTTCCCTAAGTTCTGATTGATCATCCGTCTGACCCACGTCCAGGAAGGCGTTTCAAACCTCCAACCAAAACATCACATACTTTGCAAGCGTACAATACGCTCTCTGTTTCCAGCATTCACACTGAAGCTTCCAGATCTCTAATTTGAAACATTTCTCTTACCTTTCAAAGCCCAACTTCTGAACTGATCTCTCCCATGATGAACCTGAAAAACAATGAGAACGGGATTCAAAACCTAGTACACAAGGAAAAAGTGACTTCAGAGATGATACTTTTATAGCACAAAATCAGATTACATGATGCTATTGCATATAGTGTGGTGTGGCTTGATTCAGAGGTTGCATTTTTGTTTACATTTGTTTTAGGGGTCAACCTATGGTGGATTTTGCTGATACCAATTACTAAGGCCAATAACGGATGAATCAGCAGATTAAAAAAAAAATGTCTTAGTCTTTCTATATGGTGACGGGTACCGACATAAGAGGTTACAAGTGTTTAAAATAAACAAAATCCAAGATGGAGTATATTAGTCAACAAAAATACAAATAATAATGAGATTTGATGCATAACGCTGGACTTTTACCTTTAAAACACACCCAAAACATACCAGGGACTCTTAATTTGAAATGGTGGAGACTTGGCTCCATTATCATGCTCAATACAGAGAGAAAAAAAAAATATTAGTTACTATCGGCAACGATTTCTGCCGATAACCGATAGTTCCAAAAAGCAACTACTGGGACCGATTAATTGTTAAAACCAGTATATCGGACAACCTCTAATTTTTACTCTACAGACGGTTCAGTTTAGGGTTAGGGTTTGGTTAGGGAAGAGGGTCAATAGATTTTGCATTCCTGTTGACTGTATTATGTCATTTACAAATAAAAATACAGCTTGCTTTTGGTGCTGCTCTGTGGACATTTCACCCAGAAACTGGAGATTACATGTGACCATATGATCAACAACTCCTCCAGCATCACCCATTAGGGGTAGTGGTTTAAATTTCAGTAAGCACAGACCGATTTCAGCACAATCTTTGACCTACTGTCGCCAAATTCACAGTGCGATCAGTCTGGCTTTAATGCATGTGGCACTTTTTGATTGTTATTCTGTCTTTCATTAGATTCAGTGAGATGATGTGTTGAACAGAGTACAAAACATAAACCCTTTACGTCATCAGAGCAAGAAAATTACTTATAGAAAAGGCAACATTACATATGCTGAACCTCATGTGTTCATATGCTATAGACACCTAATTTACATCACGCCATAGACTTAAACCATATGTTGTAAAACCACACATAAGAACCAAAGAAGCGAGTTTAAGATCCCACTCATTGCACAAGCCTTGATGCTTAAACCTTACAAAGAACACTTGGCACAGGCTTAATAATCATTGCTCTGTTAATGGTATTTGTAGCCATATTTCAAATAAAGTGCAAACAAAACAACATGTTCGCTTGGATCGGTGATTCATATGTCTCTCCAGAGTGCTACACTTCAGTCAGATTTGTACTTCATGGATGTCTATTTACAGGGACACTTCCAGGTATTCTAGGCCGTTCTGAGAGCAAGGAAGGGGAATTTCGACTGTGTCATTGCCAAGCGCAATACACCGCCTTTTTAAGTTGATCCTCCAAGATCTGAGCTGGATTGTTTGGCAAATGTATCATATCCCCCTCACCTGAAGTGACTATTAGGAGCGTCTGGCAAACCATACACTTTTATGTCATGGCTACTTTTATGAAAATGCTGGGAACCAAGTCTATCTTATATTACTGCTGCCCGCTCTGATGCCATGTGACAACATCCAACATAAGTTTTAAACTGAATTAGATTCTGCATTCGGTTTTGGGGCTAAAATGTGCTGACAAGGACATTTTCAGACCACTGGTTTTACATTTCAGGGATTCGGTCTTAGTTCACCATTGTTGCATGCCAAGAACAATGTGTCAGTCTGCTTGATTTTCACTAGTGATGAATTTACATTATTCTCTTATTGTGGACATCTGTGACATTGCAACAAACTCCATGATTTTTTGAAGCTGACCAGAAAGACCTCGTGAATTTCTATTGTATATTGTCCTTTGGCTCTTACCTTCACATTAATAATATATAGAGCACACACGTATTACTGAAGTTCATAGGCAGTTTGCCTACACTCATTTTACCTACACAAGTACACTTATCGCACACACAAGCAAAGCGCATGATGTGTAATTCTACTCTATGCTTTTTAAAATACGTATTCAGGGTTTACATCATGCAGTTTCTTATGACAACATATAAAATATATATTGTATGCAGTTACAGGCTACACCTAACCTTGATGCTGCCAGTTTTCTCTCATAATTAATACAAAGTTACAAGTATAGATTTATGTGAGCGGATGGGAAAATTACAGAGTGAATATGTTTATGACAATGGACTGACAGTATAAACAAACCTGATTATTAAAATTGTATTGTGGAATAATTTGTCAGAATAGGGTGCTTTGATAAGATCAATAATAATATATATATATGCATCATTATAAACAGAAGGCTCCAGTTGGCGACAAGAAGTCTATAAGAACGAGAGAGCTTTTGAAGTGGCAAAAGGATTTCGCTCGACAACTACGTATGTGGCTGTGGCAGGGCGGATGGCAGGGCCGGGTCGTGATTCTACATACCCGGTCCATTATCAGGCTAATCAAGCCTCCGAGAGGGATAAAGGCCGACTGCGGAGGATGGTGCGGGAGAGAGAGACATTTACGGACATGTCCGTCATGTGTATGCTTGTGTCTTTTGTTTAAGTTTATCATTAAAACTATTTATATCGTCAAGCCGGTTCTCGCCTCCTCCTTTCCTCTAAATCCCTTTATTCTTATTTAAGAAATAAGACATAAGTAATAACCGTAGCTTAAGGAAGCCATTCATTTCTAGTATCTATTGAGTATCCAAATACCTTCGTTGAAGCACAATTGCTAAATAGACATCAGATGTTTGGGGCTATCATTTTCTTTAAGAGAATTTTACAAATATGCCTATTCTGAGAATACACAGAGAGCAAGACCAAAGCTCAGACAGCATCCTTGTTATCATGTGATTCTATATTTGGAAAAACCTGTACCATGTCAAACTTTGAATTGTGGTATCAATAGTGAACAGAGAAAACTAATCTGAAACCCGGTTACTTGCAACCCTGTTAACCATTATAATTATTAGAAACTTCAAATTAGAATTTTATTAATAGTTTTATTTCATATGTATTTTAAGCGATATAACACAAATCAGTTTTAACTGTATTCAGTTATTTTGGTAATACAAGTTATAGTTTGACCTCATGTGGACGAACAACCTTTTCTGAAGGCTTAGAAACCCTTTCACAAACATTGTTAAAAATATATATTTTTTTAACTTATTTTTAAGAGTTTCAAGCCCTATTTTGTACTCTCTTGGTTGAAAGTGCCCTGTCCAATTCATTCTTCTCCAGACTTGCTCTTGTTGTCTCAGGTGGACATCTCAAGGCCTTCATAATGAATATCTGCCATGACGCTCAGGAAACCATTCAGGATGAGGTCGAGGGATGTTCTTCTAAACAAAGACTGCTCAATTGAAAGTCTGATGTCTTCATAATATTTCTTTGTGGGAACACTGAAAACAAATTCAGATGTAGATCCTGCTGATCTCTTTAAACAAAAAGTTACTATTAATTCTTTCTGAGAAAGTTATCATCTCAGCAGGGAAATAAAATAGAATGCAAAATGACTGTGGGAACTCTGTTTACATGGGTTCGAATTAGATTTGATTTAGACGTTTTTAGATGTGGTTGTCATTTTAATTCTCAAATTATTTTCATAAAAGTATCTGACTCGTTCTAATAACAAGCCCTCCCGCAAATCCAGAAGTTTCTTTTGTTGAAACTCAGCCGCACAAGGGTGTCCATGCCAACATGATCACACAGGATGGCAGCATGTTGTTTCAGAGAGTTCCAGCACCTAGGATCTCCCACATTATGCCAACTCACTGCATCTGCTGTTTACTTTCCCTTGTGGCGTGATAGGAAGCACGTTGCATCAACTGCGTGGGAGACCTGGGTTCGGATTCCGTGTTAAAACCAGGAAATAACTGTGTTCACATAATCAGTGACGAGCACGATTCGGAGGTTGCATTTTTCCCTTTACCATAAAATATTTACACCACAGATGGTTAGGTTTAGGTTTGGGTTGGGGGAGTTCAGTTTATAAAATGCATTCCTCTTCACTGTATTACAGCATGTACAGCTGAAGGCGCACCTCGTTTACAAGGCTCCCCTCTATGGACATGACACCCCTCAAATGGAGCACACACGTGCCCATATGGCAAATAATACTTACCGCTTTGGCCACTGGGGGCAGTGTTTCGAATTTCAGTAAAGTGCAGACCGGTTTTAGCTAAAGAAAATTCAACCTACTGTTTCCGATTTCACTGTAAGATCAGTCTGTCCATCCATAGTTTTTCCATTTTCTTTACTGGTTAAAAACCGTTAAAGAAAACTTTATTTGTTACAAACTTTTCATGCCATAAAAGGGGGAAAATAGCATATGTCGAGAAGATCTAGAATAATGAACTTCTCTAAAGCATGTGAAGGAGGCCAGTAACTCTCAGAAAAGGTATACATAAGCCATTTATATTAATTGCATATTATCTTTCATACAATTTTGGAACAATTTGCCCAAACATCAGCTTCAGCCTGAAACTGAACTGTAGGTCAGATTTTAGAATTGAATGCACTTAGCTGCATAGAGAGCTATAGGATACTCCCTTGCTCCCTATTTATTCAATGACTTAACCTCCAGTGTGCAGTCTGTCTCAACTGGTCTCAGAACAGTTCAAACCTTATTTTCATCTTACTCCAAATAAAGCCTCTGAAAGCAACATTTCCCACCTTTTGGATGAACCCATTTATTCTCAATGTGAAAATGCACAGTAAATAATGGAATGTATTTACTAATGTTAATGAATAGAATTGTATTGTACAGTGATAACAAAATAAAATGTATATTAAAATGAAGCTAAATTACCCAGAGATGTGTTGAAAGTTGACAGTTTTAAAAATAATTAACATGTTTTTTCTACTTTTCAGGTTTTTTAAAACGGCATATCAAATGAAACTAAGGACGCTTCTCTTTACACCCAAAAAGGTAAAAATAAAAAAACGTAAACCGATTTCTAACCAGAGGCGCTTACATTGGCGTTGCATCTGTAGCAGTGCTTCACGGAAATCGAAGGCGTGCTGTTCTGTCACGTGACTCGGTGCTGCAAAAGTTTAACACTTAAATGACAGTATAGAGTCTTGTGAACAGTTTTCAATCAGTTTTTATTCATTTAAATTATGTGTTGTGTATAGTGAAGCCAAAATACAGCATCCACGCCGCATGTGGATGTGGGGTCGCACAAGGTTAATATACATGGAAAATTTTGTCTTCCTTGAGTCCAGGATTTTAAAGAAAAACATGAAATTGACCCCATTTAATATTAAATGGGGTCAATTTCATGTTTTCTACAACACAATTTTAGAAAGAATTACCTACAACAGTAGACTAAATCAATACCTATAGGTACCTATAGGTATAACAATACCTATAGGTATTGTTTATAGTCTACTGTTGTAGGTAATTCTTTCTAAAATTGTGTCAATAGTTACTGCAGTAATTTTAAAAAGGCTTAAATGTTTTTTAAAAAATTGCATTTTCCATTGGGAAACTGATGTTGGTTTAGAATGCCCACTTTTCACAACCAATAAATTCCTAATGGATAAACTAAAATCCTGTTTCGCTCCGAAATATATCACATAACGGAATAAATTGGATAGTGAATACTGTTAAATTTTAAATTCAATTTCACTGCACCCCCCACAAAATTCAACAAATGAATTGTCAGTGACCTAGAGGAAACAGAGAGTTATATCTAGCATTTGTTAGAAGGCAAATGAAGGACAAAGGTGAGCATTTTTATAAACAAGTGAGCTAAGTGTCCTGAGGAAGTTGATTGTTATCTGCAAAAAAATAAATAATGATGACACAAACAGAATGAAGTGCGTTCAGCTGTTTGTTCTTTCTGGCAGCTATACAGTAAGATGACAGATGAAAGCTGCCAGAGCTCATACAAATTCCACTGAGGAAAACAATGGCTTATTAATTCTCACAACAAGGCTAAAGCAGGAGCTGGAAAGAAAATTATGTACTGGCATTCAAGTAAAAAATAATAATAATAAGAGGAACGCTTGGGAGAACTAACCATTAGTCAGGAATGGATCGAAACACTTTACCCATTTTTTCTAGAAAATAATATCTAAATGTACAGTCCCCCAATGTACAATAGCTGTACAAACATACAGTATTACAGCAGTATAAATGGTATAAGAAAATTGGTTGACGCATTTCTGTCATACTGAAAATTTTGATGGTTTTGAAGCCAGCATGGATGTTATGGTGACTTGAAGCATGTTTGAAATGAGTCTGCTATATGAGGTACCTTCATACAAAAATGCTGACTGTAAAATGGTTTCGGCCATTGAGTGAGTTCATTATTCTGAAGAACACAACAATTACTTAACAGCTAATCGCAGCTTGGCAATATTCCTTTAAATAGAGGCTAGAGGTTAGAAAGTGACAACCTTCTAATGAATGAATGTTTTGGAGCCAAATGTGTTGCTTTCTTAATTCAAATGAGACCAACACCATTGCTTGAGTGCAGAACCCTTTTTTGCTCAATGACAAATTTGGAGCTCTTGCCTAACAGGCTTTTTGACTCTTTATGCGCCAGCATTCATTTATCATGTTCTTTCATCTTTAAACGCACTTTAATAGAAAGACCTCATGTTTCCCTGCCTACTGCACTCTACGTCACTGAGGGTTAGAACTCGACAGCAGATGCCTTTTACTGGCTCAAATTTATTAGGAGAGAGATGTCATTTTTGGCATTGGCCAGGTTTATCGCAAAATATCGCAGTGAGACGCAGTGAAAACAGTAAGGAGGGGTTGGAATTGGTGATTAGGAGACTTGGGGCTGTAAACCAATCCTGGAACCCTGAGTTTGTTAAACGAGCTTCATGGCATAGGCCATAGGCGTTTACAAATTTGCAGCTAAGCTGCCACTTCCAATTTCCCAGCACAGTTTGGAATGTCATTTCCACTATAAAATGTTTGAATCATCAATAGTGTAATAGAATCCAGGTCAGACACAACATTTTAATTTGTTATTTGAATGTACTTTATTTCTTTACATTCTTAATTTATATATTTGTTAGTATTTTTTGAAGCTTGACAGCCATGGTCCCTATAAACTGTTGTTGTATTCCAAAAGCTGAGTAAAGATTCTTAATTTTTTTTTACTTTAGTGCTTCAAGGACAAAATACCAGGATAGGGGTTTAAAATTATATACAAAGGGACAAAAAGAGAAATACAAAATCGTTTCTAGAAAATAGTAAAATAACGAGAACGAGAGGTCGCTCTTGAGAGCCCCGAACACCTCCCATTCTTTGAGAAAAAGCCAATGAGAATTGGCAAGTGGAATCTGCATGCCACACCCGCAGACATATGGGTATAAAAGGAACTGGAATGCAGTTCCATTCAGGTTTTGTGCTGAAGAGCCAAGACAAGGTCTGGCCATCTCAGCGGATAGTACAGTGTTGTGGCAAGATGGACACAACGTCTCGTTCCCCCCATCAGGGAACGGAGGTTACGACAGTAACCACAACATTCCTCTTCTGTCACTCACTTGATGTTGTGGTGTCGATGTAGTGACACTAGGGGTCCCTATAGAAAAACGCGTCAACAGCTGATACGTGTTACGTGAACTGCTGATGCAGGTGCAAGCAGGCTGCTGCATGCATAATAGAAGGTGCATCAGAATCAGATTGCAAGTGACCCCCCCCCAAAGCCACAAAAGATGTCATGTAGTTCCCCACATCCCTGAGGTGGGGAAGCGATGTAACTAGCATGGGAGCAGCAGCTGCCTTTTCTCTCTACGTTTTCTCTCCACAGAGTATTAGATTCGGCTGGGGCCATCTAACACTATCATACGCATCAGAGAAGGTGTTCTTTTCTTTTCCTTTTCTTTCAGGGGGAAAAGACCCTGCATAGTCCACATCCTGCCCAAAAGGGGAGGTCAACATGTGGCAATACGACAGTGGTAGGTCGCTGACAGAGAACACTGTAGAACTCTTTCCCCATCTTGGCTGGAGGGACAGGCTCTATCGCGCCCTTGCGAAGAAGGGTCATGATCTCCACACGCCGGGTGGTGACGTTCTCGCCCTGCATTGAAGTGAAGCAGATGACACTGAACCGGTGAGGGTGCATGGCGAACTGAATCACGTAGCCGAGTCGGATGGTCCTTGCCAGCCAGCGATACGGGTTGGAAAGCGTTAACCATGCATCCAAGCTCCAGGCAAGGGGCACTAAGGGGACAATCGTGTCTGACGTACCTGGGGGTGGGGCCATGTTACATCGTGTCGGGGACTGTTGTTTCGACCCAAGGTGGCTGTACTGAGGGGGAGCTCAAAGTAATTACTTTGCTCTGCAAAACTGGTATAGGGCAGGTTAGCGACTGAGGACGAGGGCCTCCTGGGCGCGCCGTAGGTGTGGTGAGGCAATGTGCACGAAGGCGGGGAGGCCATGTTCGCGCGGCCCTGGCTGCGGGTGCTCGTTGTCCGGCAGCCGTGATAATGGTGGCTGTGAACACTGATTACGTGAACCAAGGAGTGAGAAAACCACTCTCTTTTTGACAATGTGGGTACTGTAGCCCGTTCGGTGTGCGGCAAACAAAAGAGAACAGGAAACAAAGGATACAAAGGGGGCGTGGCCGTGAGTGGCGCCCTGAACCGAGGAACCAATCATCAAGCTGCGAGTGCTCAGGAGAGGGTGGAGGGTTCCAGTCCAACCTGATGCTCACGGCGGCCTGGGCAAGCATTGCGGTCAGATCTGTGTCAGCCTCAGACTGGGCTGGCAGACCTGTAGGTGGCAGCACAGTCGAGTCATCGCTGTCCAACATTGCCAGTGCACTCTCCAAGGCAGCAATTGAAGTTTCATCCTGCTCGCAGGCCCCGAAAGAGACGTCATGCTGGCTGTGAGGCGGGTTGGTCTTATTTGGGGCTGGATGGGAGCAAATAAGTGTGCTAGGGAACGGGAGGTCTGCGGGGAATTACCTGGCGAGACCGCGCCCATCGAACTCCCCAAATTGCCTCTAGCACCAGCCGGGTCGGCCTCATACCCGTGGGTAGAAGGCGCAGCGCGGGGGGCAGCTAGAGTGGCTTTCCCGTGGAAGGAAACCCACGACCGCAACGATGCCATGGTCATATTCTCGCAATGAGAACCATACACAAATTCTGCCTCAGTGTGATCGCTGCCCAGACACGTGAGTCAGCGCCCGTTATATGCTAAGTATATGCCTTTGACATGCATATTACATGTAAATAGGTGTTGCTTATATACTGCGTTTTCGCTTATAACTTCATGAACATAAAATATCACATACCATTACTTAGAGGAGGTGATTATCTTTAAAACGAGCTTACACACAATGCAATCAGATACATCATTTATAATCTACACAATGTGCACACAGTACATAATGTGCTACCTGGCCAAAACATGTTAGCTTTCCTGGATCAGATTGTATTAGGATTCAGATTGCTGCAACCAGAGTTGGGAGTCATCCAAATATGGGAAGAGAGATTGTTCACTCTAATTACATATGGCCACCAATAGATTTTGTCATGTTACATGACACAGACACAATGATGACTCAAATGACACAGATTGGAACTGAATCAGATCTCGTTATCCATACCTGCATGCTTTGGAGAGAGAAAGCATACCTTTAGTCATTGTTGTATTTGAAAATGTAATTAGTTCTATTTGTACAGGATGTACAAATATTATGTTTTATTTGTTAATAGAGGCTTTTGAACATTTGGAGATGTTTTTGACAGTAGGATAAATAATTTTTGTAATTATAAAAGCAAGTGTAAATATCTTATATGCTGCTTCTCAGGTGAATGCATCTTTTTTAAAGGGTTATTAAATATTTAAAAATATTAGCATTTTTAATACTATATTCAAAATTCTCAGTAAAAAAAGGCTTCTGCAGTATAGCTGCTGAAGAAAATATACATTGTTTTAAAGGAGTTTTAGATATTTATATTGGAAAACAAGCTCGAGGGATGAACGTCCCTGTAACAGAGTATGCTTCAGCTGGGTGCAATTTCAATCTCTCCCCCTGAAATCGGGACATTCATTCAACTCATCATGTAAATAACTCTACGGCTCGCCTTGGGCGATTCCGGACAGGAGGGACCTTCTGTCTAAGGCTTGGGGACAATATTTCATCTCCGGCTCGATCTGTGGAATCTTAATGTTTGGCCCCTGAAGGGTACCAACTGAGGGATGCTGGGTTTTCACCTGAAGTTATCGAGACCATTCTACGTGCTAGGGCTCCCTCTACCAGATGAAGTTACGGCAATAAATGGGGTGTCTTTGAAAGATGGTGCAGTGCACATAATGCAGAACCAGTTAACTGCCAGATTGCTTCAGTTCTGGACTTTCTGCAGGAAAAAGTGTCAGCAGGCACATGCCCCGCCACTCTATGTTGCTGCCATTTTGGCTTGCCACGCCTTGATTGACGGGGTGCCGTTGGGGGGGACATCCTCTACTTGCTCGCTTCATTCGTGGAGCTAATGCTATAGTCCTTCCTCTAGAGTCAGCGTCTGATAAACTTCTGACTCACAGGATGGTTTTTCTTATGGCAATCACCTCTCTAAAAAGAATTGGGGATCCACAGGCTCTGTCTGTCTTGCCAGCCTGCTACGATTTTGCCCCCAGGAATGGCTAAAGCAATTTAGCACCCTCACCCTGACTACCTGCCTAAGGTTCCTTTCTCGGCCTTACATCCGGTCACTCTCAAAGCCTTCTGCTCCCTGCCGTTTACAACACTGGAGCAGGGTAGACTTCACAGACTTTGTCCAGTCTGTGCCCTTCAGACTTATGTCCACCGCACTAGCCAGTGGCGTAAGTCAGGGCAACTATTCATTTGCCATGTGGGCCGCAACAGTGGTGCGGCCGCCACCAAGCAGACTATGTTGCATTGGGTGAGGGACGCTAATGCCCTGGCCTACGAGGCGCATGGTCAAGCTTCGCCAGTAGGTATCAGGGCTCACTCAACCAGAGGGATCGCCTCCTCTAAAGCCTTAGCTAGAGGTGCCCCTCTGCAGCATGTTTGTGATGCGGCAGGCTGGTCCTCTCCGCACACATTCATTAGATTTTATAGTTTGGATGTTCATGCCACTCCGGGCTCTTATGCCTTTGAGTCAACATCACAAGCTCATGTCTGAGACCTCTCGCGCTCTTGTGAGCACACTACACAACCGTAAGTGGTCCTGATATCCACAGTGCGGCCCAAAGCGCTAACTCAGCACAGCATCATAAGTGTAGCTTTTTGAAAGGGAACATCTCGGGTTACTTGACTGTAACCCTTGTGCCCTGATAAAAGCAGAATGAGATGCTGCGCTTCATTGATACCCCAGGACTGCTCTTCAGACAAAATAACTGACGATGCACCTGTGACGCATCTATTTATAGCCCTGCTACAGGTGCATCAAATGATGTCACCGGCAGAGGCTATAAATTCCGGTCAATGTTCATTGACGTGTTGCACACATATTCACAGCTGGTCACACCTAAAGTTGTTCCCAAAGCGCTAACTCAGCGCAGCATCTCGTTCCGCTTTTATCAGGGAACAAGGATTACAGTCAAGTAATCCGAGAAGTTTCCAAGCAAACATTTTAGATTTTATGTTTTTACTGGACTGTTGCCAATGTAATGTTATCAATTACCACATTACATTACTGTAAAATATAATGTTAATAGCACAGATTTATGAGGAAAATACTGTGGGAAAACAGATGTATGTGATATACCACATTTAATTGCTCAGTACGTTTTGAGGGGGGGGGATTCACTGTAAAAAGTGCTAATGTGATGTTAAATAATATTTTTGACTTGAATCAAACCAGATAATTTAAATGTTGCCACATGAAAGTTACATTTTTAAGTTAACTTAAGTTCACATTGAAGTCACTGGGAGATGTTCAATGTTAACTTTGTATTTATTTAAAAGCGTTGAAGTTTACAATAACAAAAATTAGATTAGGCTAGAACTCTAAGCTGACCAAAAGAGATGCACATGCAAAGCATCTGAACAAATGTACACTTGTTTCAACATGGAACAACTCTTTTCTACCAAAACTTGAGATCGGTTTTCAATTTCTTCAGTACTTAATCATTGTTCACTTTACAGCTCCTGATGTCTGATATAAATCCTTTCAGCCAAGAGATATTTAATATCAAATTGTTGGGTGAAGATATACTTTCAAGAGCTTACGTCAAAACAGCCGAGGAGCGCTTATGCAAGGTTTGCATAATACTTGGCATAAACATATGGTCATGTTAATAGACCCATGCCCTGGCAAATACAAATATAGTCACTAAAGATCTCAGAGGCACAATCTCTGTGTTTGGCTCAGAGCTGTTTCATACGGTATGCCAACTGTTGTTTTTGGCACGTGAAAGCCATGAGGGTTGGCTTCCATTAAAATGTGCTAACCCAGAAAGAAAAAAGCCATTATTTTCTTCTTACCCTAAATCCTTGTTTAAAAGCTGGAAAAGATCAAATTGAGTTTCTTGGTAGGTATAATAAATAACAGGTAGTCCATTTATTAAAAACATATCTACTAGCCCATTTGGGTGATTCATTTAAAAGCAGAGTGATCCATTAAATTGTCTTTGCTCCTGTATTGCCAAAATGGCCAAAGACGTCCATCTGAATGTGTATGGCTGTAGCGTTTTTTTTTTTAAGCAATGAATTTAAAGATGCAACTTGCTATATATCTAACAGCTACAGCACAACACACTGTCAACATGCTTATGAAAGCACCACTGCTAAAATAATAATGAATCCTTCAAGAAATAATCTAGTTGACCTCACTTACCATCTAGTAGGGTGTTAGATATGACTAGTCGACCTACGTGATACATCCCTAATTGCAAAGAGTCACAACAATGATGACCATACTTCCATGTCCCTCATCCTGTTCTGTCAGGCATTGGTCCTTCACTCTTCCTAATAAGTTTATCCCCATCTTGAACACAGATGTTGCGGCTTACACGCTTGCAGAAAGTGGCTAGCACTGTGTGCCAGTTGTGTGCAGGCCTGACTGGGCCAAGGCCCAGTTACAGTCTGGGGTTCTGTTAGTGCTTTTTTGTCGGGGGTAACATGATCCAGGCGTGTATTTTGACCTCAGGTCACTTTTGTCTAACTCATCAGGCTCAAAGTGCACAAAATGGGATTTGTACGTCATTTCCTGCACTCACGTTGATATAGATAAAAAATATACTTGATATTGTGCATTCCATCACAAACCTTCGGCCATCTGTACACACATTTTTACAGGTTTTGCATTTTAGCAGCTTAAGTGGCTAAAGAATTTTGTGGACAGAGAAATCTGCAACTAATCTGTGATATGAAAATGCCACTGCCAAACACAGTTGCAAAGAGGCCTTTGTCAACCGAAAATTTCAACTGGTAACTGGTGACTCATTCAGATTAAGCTTTGCTTCACGGTTAGTCTCTTGGTATCATTTGGAAGTTTGATTCATTTTCTAACCTTTTCACTCTTAGTTAGTAAACAAATCTTTTGTAAACATTGCAATGCTTATGGGATCACTACATTATTGGGGTTTTGTGGTGACATTTTAGTTGGGGAGTAAATAACTCTCATCCCTCAGACACAAGATATTATGTGAAAAAAAAATATTGCAGCATATGGACGATGACAAAACTGGCAAATGTCGCATTGAAAGCTCAATGTCAGGAAGTTTCATACCGATAGAATCACATTCCACCCAACCTTGACCCTAAACGGACCACTAACCTTCCAACACTGTTAATTGCTGGAGCAATTAGTATCATTTCTATATTAAAAGTTAATCATAAAGATTTTTCTGATATTAGACACATTTTTTAAGCAAGTGCTGACAGTGAATTTTGTTTTTCCTTTGTTGTGCACACACACTATATGAGTAAAGTCCAGGGTCAAAACTTTGCACATGCAGCATGATTTAAAACATGAATCTAGGTATTTTTTATTTGTTTATTTGTATAACTGCAATGTATTGGTCTGGTTTTACAGAACTATAATATAATATTTGATTCAGTTAATACTCACAGTTGATGTTGGACTCAGTGTTGTCTCCTGCTAACAGACTGTTGATTGTGATTTGGTAGATGATATGCAGCAGCAGGAAGGTCATACTGGTGAAACACAGGGATTTCAGCAAGCGCCCTGTGTGGCCTGTAGAAATGCAATGTGTTTTTAGAATAACCGAATGAAAACTTAAAGGGATAGTTCACATCAAAATCAACATTTACACACTCATGTTTTTCAAAAGCAATATGACTGTCTTTGAACCAGGGAACATGAAAGAAAAAAGATAGTTGTATGGTTAAATATATTTCAAGAAAGAAAAAACAATCAGTAAAAAAAAAGAAAAAAATCTGAAAAAAAAGACCAAACAAAATGTAGTATACAAATATCACAATTAAATCAATACTGTCCATTATTTTATACATATTGGATATTTTATCAATGTAATCCAGACAGGAACATTTTTAAAGTTAAAAAGTTTAATATTTATTCATTATAGCTTTCGATTTAAGGTGTTTATTCAGTGCTATTAATAAAAAAAAAGAAAAAAAAAAAGATGGATTAAAAATGTCCCCGGACCATACCATCAGAGCAATTCAAGCTTGAAGTACCACCTGTTTTCTCTAGGGGGCAGTAAGAAAAACTCCAGCTGCATATGCAACGCACAGCTTATCCAGAGATCAAACCACAATCACCGACAGCAGACAGCAGAACATAAGGAAGTGTTCTTGCATTCAAACACTTAATGGTGCACAAATCCAAATGCAGGTTCTTAAGATGTGTTTTTCTGAGTTTCAAAATACATTTAACTTGACACAAATTGTGTTTACGACGCAACACAAACAAAGTCAGACACCATCTGACGCTGGTGTACATTGATGTGTCCTTAGAAAAGAGCTTATAATAAATCTCGGACTGATTGATGAATTCATTTGCAAAATGATTCCTGTGAAATGTCGGCCAATGATTCGCTTTCGTTTAATAATATGGAAATAAACAATATATTGGATCCTAAGGCCAATTTTTGTATTGTCTTATCAATGCTTTAATTGTCTGCCACAATAATGTAATGCATTTTAATGATCTGAATACAATTTTTTTTATTACGTATATTTAATTTTGAATTATTTAAATATGATTATTTATAATTATAATTATTTCATAATTATATATATTGATTAAAAACTGTAATTGACAGCCTAATACACTGTAAATACTGTACACAGGGTTGGGGAGTAACAAAATACATGTATTACGTATTTAAAATACAAAATATAAGTAACTGTATTCCACTAGTTACATTTTAAATCAGTGGTATAGTTACATTCAGAAAGTTTTTTGATTACTGGAGAGATTACTTTGCATTTTATTGTCATTTGTTTCATTTAATATTTAGTCCTTTAAGATGGAAAATATTTATACATATAAATGATGTGATCCAAAGTGCATTTAAACAGTGGTGAAACACTTTATTATGTTGTGTTACATTCATACGAGCAGACAGAGAAGTAAGTTTGAAGTAAGTTTGAAGTAAGTTTGGAGCAGAAGAAATAGAAATAAACCTTGTGTAAATTGTCAGCTTTACGCTAAGCTAAAATGCTATTTCTAGCCATTTACATGCACGTTACCAGACATGATCATATTTGTTTATCAAGAAAATTTACATTAGATTATAATTAATTTTTTCTATTAAGACTTTTGATATTAGGGCAAAAATCTTATTCTTGATAATACATTTTTTTATTATTTTCCTGTAAAAAATATAAAAATCCTTAAAACAAGATCAATTTGATTAATCTTGTTTTCGAAACAACACTGCATAAGATATTTAGGTTTTTCAGAGAATGTATTTTTAACATGTGTATTTTGTCTTACTGTACTGGGAGAATTTTTATAGTCAAAACATGTGAAAATATCTACCAGTGCTGAAGAAGTAATGTAACTGGAATATGTAACTGATCTTGAGTATTCTATTGGAATACACTACACATTTTACAGCATGTATTCTGTAATCTGTAGTGAAATACATTTCAAAAGTAATCCTCCCAACCATGACTGTACAAATACACTGATGAGCCATAACATTATGACCACTCACAGGTGAAGCGAATAATGTTGATCATCTCCTAATAAGGCCACATTTCAAGGTCTGAGTAGATTAGATGGTAAGCGAACAATCAGTTCTCATAGTTAATGTGTTGAACGGGGAGAAATGGGCAGGAGTAAAGACCAGAGTGACTTTGACAAGGGCCAGATTGTTATGGCCAGATGACTGGTCAGAGCAGCTCTGAAATGTCAAGTCTTGTGGGGTGCTTTCGGTCAGCAGTGGTTAGTACATACTGACAGTGGTCTGAGGAGGAACAAACCACAAACTGGTGACAGGGTATTGGGTGCCCAAGGCTCATTAATGCACGAGGGCAACGAAGGCTATCCCGTCTGGTCCAAACTGACAGAAGGTGTACTGTGGCACAAGTCACAGAAAAATTTAATGATGGTTTCGAGAGGAATGTGTCACAACACACAGTGTCTTGCTGTGTATGGGGCTGCGTAGTGTAGACCAGTCAGAGTGCTCATGATGACTGACCCCTGTCCACTATCGAAAGCGCCTACAATGGGCACACAGGGGTAATCCTTGATTACAGTGGCCACTTTCAGCAAGATAATGCGCCCAGCCGCACGCTGCACACATTGTTTGGGAATGGTTTGAGGAAGATGAAGAGTTCAAGATGTTACACTGGCCTCCAAATTCCCCAGATCTCAATCCGAGTGAGTATCTGTGGGATGTGCTGGACCAACAAGTCCGATCCATAGAGGCCCCACCTCGCAACTTACAGGACTTGGAAGTATCTGCTGCTAATGTCTTGGTGCCAGATACCCCAGGTCAGGGGTTTTGTAGAGTGCTGTTTTGGCGGCACTCAGAGGACAAACAGCATATTAGATAATAATTATATAATATAATATCATATTTTTTTTTTTTTAATTTAAAGTGTAAAGTTTTATAAAGTTGCTGCATGGTAAATGGTTTATGCTAAATTATGCTAATTGCAGAAGTTTAATACTTTAATAAGTTTAATACACAAAACAGGTGTGTCTGCAGTAAGACAAAACTACAAATTCTGAGTAAATCTATGGAGCTTTTTGCACAGTTCTGTGGGCACAGATTCCGTACAGGTCGGGTCATAAAACATGTTGTGTCCAAAAAGTTGTTATGGAGCTATAAGAACTCAATGACTTGTAATATTCCAGATTTTTACAGTTCTAGTCCAGTTGAGTCCAGCAGTGACCATGGAGATTTCAAGCATTCCATGTGTCAGGGTAAAAGTTCATTGAGTTGAACCTGTCTGTCTGCTCTTAATAGGAAAGGGCTGCAGTAATACACCACTATTAGCGGAAATACACCCTTGTATTACAGGTCTCTCTCTCTCTCTCTCTCTCTCTCTCTCTCTCTCTCTCTAGTCATTTACTGTTAATATTCTTGGCAGTGTTTGGTTCATTCATCATTGAGGATCACTGGGCTGTGAGTTCAGAGGCATGGACATTTTCAGATATCTCCTAAATGAAACTGCTTTGTAATAATAATAATAATAATAATAATAATAAGTTTAATTTATATAGCACCTTTCCAGAGCTCAAGGACACTTTACAATCATAATACAATAATACACAAACAAAGAACAGTCACAAAAACACAGTTCAGATAGTACAGTCATTGAGAGTGAATACATAACACATTAAGATAAATAACACTGAGAAAACAAAAAAGTTTTACGTTGAGATTTAAATTCAGGGATAGAAGAGATGCCGCGAAGAGTCAAGGGGAGTGAATTCCATATATTGGGTGCTACTATGCTGAATGACCTGACACCCATAGTAGAGAGGCCGGACCCAGAAGACCTAAGTGAGCGGATTGGGTTGTAGGGGAGAAGAAATTCACTAAGATAGTGAGGTGCCAGACCATGAAGTGATTTAAATGTAAGCAGGATTAGTTTATATTTGATGTGAAACAAAAATGCAAGTTTTAGGTCATAAAGGGGTTCAACAGGTTTTTGATATATATTGCTGTATAAACATTCCTGTTCATGGGATATTAGAACAGATTTTAGCATAGAAAAAGAAAAGGGATGCCTTTTCTATGCTAAAATCTGTTCTAATATCCCAGTTTAATATTCAGAGAAGTCCATAACTAAGCCAGCTAAGCCTAACCAATCTTCACACTTTCCATATGTATCTTGTTTCTGTTGTTCCTTTGATAGAGAACCAACATCCAGTATCCACTTCTGAATCCTTCATGTAACCCTTAGATTACATGAAGTGAATTTGTTAGTCGTTCATTTTTGCAAACTTTGTAACAACTATCCTCTGTTTAAAGTGACTGTGGAATTGACTGAGGAAGTAAATGAGGTCTAAAACATTACAGAAAGTAGTGTCCATAACATTAGCGAGTCTAAAATCACAGTCAAATGTGCGTCTGCAAAAGTACACATGTCTCTTTTGATTAAATGCAGACCTCATTAATTCACAAGAGCACATTTAAGGTCATATTCAGAATATCAGAGGTAATGAGAGTGAATCGTTTCAGCCCCCTCTGGATTTCAATGTAATATTACGTATCAGTCCTCGCAAACAGGCTGTTTCCGTAGCACACTGCAACTCAATTTCTTCAAACGTTAGGGGAACAGAATCAAGGCTAAAAGCTTCCACATCACAGAACTGTCAAACTTTTAGAATGGATAAGAAAAACGGACTCTATAGGAAAAACACATACTCAAATAGATTATTTACAAACAATTAAACAGTAAATTATATAAGTATATGCTGTAGGACAACAGGTAACATTTCAAACATGTATTATTAATATTGTCTAATTATTCTGGAAATATGTTGTACAGTATGTATAATACAAACTTTTATTTTATACGTTTTAATTCTACTTTGTTCAGTACAAATTTTAATGACAATACTGGTTCCTGTTTCATTACCTCAATTCAAATAAAGAATTGGAATTTAAAAAGAATTCAATTCTGAATTGTTAGCAAGGAATGCATGGCCCTCCATTGTCAATGGATTAAAGACATGTCTAGCAACTATTTTCACCTCGTAGTTGCTGTAGATGAGTAAAATAACAAAAACAAATGAAAAGATGTTAATTAGAAGGGTGAGTTGTATACAAATGTAAGAGTTTAAGTAGGAAATTATAAAATGAGCTGTCAGACCACAGACACAACGCAGGCTAACAGGCCACTAAACACTCAAGCCAACACGTCCATTCATCAGACATTGTTGTGTTTTAAGGTTAACATGCTGTCACACAAAACACATTCATGATGACTTTAAAGACAGCAGGCTCATAAATAATAGTACCATGATTCATATGTCCAGCAGAGAAATTCAAGGAGACCTTAAAGAGTACCGTACAAGCTAAAGTGCTAAAGAGATTAATGAGCAGTGTTCAAACAGACTTTAGATCTGTACTCCATGGCCATAAAATGTCTGAGCAATTAACTTTGTGTTAAATCTGCATCGTTTTTTGTTGTTTTTAATTTTTATGGTTGGTGACACACAATACCACTTCTTAAAGTAGTGATTATTGTGACAGATGAATTATATATGAATATGTTTAGCAGTTATACACATTTAAATGTACAGTCTCTCTTCCTGTCAAAAAATAACCAAAAATTTTGATGACTCATCTTGTTCATATGAGTGTATTAAAAGGTACATTACTGTACCTGTCCATAAAACCTGCCTTCAACTAGCAATGATAATTAGCAAATCATAGTTTTGGCAAGCTGTTATCCAAAACTAAAGCTTATCGGCTACTTAAAGCTACACTTTTTGTTAGAAATTAACAAAATTGAATTAATGAGTGAGTACACTAAAAATCCGTCTTCCAAACAATGGCAACTATGGCAAGCCTATAATAACGTTTTACATTTTAGAGCTGTTGTGACGGATTTCCCGGGATCTTGCATACTTCTGTCAATCGTGCATGTTTACATCATGTACGTAAATAAAGAAAAGAAGGTCCAGCTCCTATAGTGTGTGTATGGTGCGACGGAAGGTATAGCCACAACAAATGAGCAACATTGAACATAGAACGTGAAATGCAAAAGGCAACCCTCTGGAGAATCACCCGTTGTAAAAATAAAGAAACCTTGAACCGAGAAGAGTCTGCAAGCAAAAAGAGGAAGTGACAGAGCCTGTAATAAAACACAAATCAATATCGGCTTGGCTTTTCATAGGTGGAAACAACTCAGAAATCTGAAAGGATTTAAAACTGTCCCACAGATTGCACTTTTCTTGCTCGACAGATAAGATATTTTATTGGACCGATAGTTAGCCAAGTATCTCTCCAACATTAGTGCGGTAGTTTGTTAGCCACTCTGATGGAACATTTGATTATGGGTTGTGGTACTGCAGTGCTTGATTTCATTTTCGAAGAAGGACAGTGGACAATTTTAAACTAAAAACTAACTATGTCTTCATCTATCTAATTAGCCAACTAACTATTAAGCTAGGATTTAGTTTCACGTTGTGAGTTTTGATGTTGTTAGTGACATTCACTCTGATAATGTGATCACCTGTAAAAATAGTCACACTAGTACACCTCAAACCATCAGATTCATTCGCGCAGAAAAGCTGAGGGCCAAAAGTAACAGGCTGAGTTCAGAATGCCATTCTACTACTATTTCTGCCATAGACAGACATGGTAGAAGTAAGAGTAGTATGGGCAGTATATCATTCTACACTCAGCCATAGTGTAGGGGGTTATTCAAAATTAATCTGTAGCAAGTTTCAACTTGCCCATATAAAATACGGTGAAGAATGATATATTGTGAAGACTAATGGCTTTAAAAACATTAATTTCACACCATTGGAATGCTTGCCTCCATGAATGCATTAACACCTTCTTATAATCATATTCAAATCACCTGGTCAATTTAAACTCCAACAGCTGTTGCTGCCAAGCAAAGTTTTATGATCATTACAATGGTTTACTGTTATGAAAATGTTTTACAGGTCTGGTCATGCCATGCCACACTATTTCTACTGTATTCAGGCCATTAGCCTAATTAGAAGACATTCTATTCACCAACACCCAAAAGGGCAAATCAATTGGATGTCTGGTTCCAACTCTTTAGCAAAATCCTTCTTAACAGGATATTTTGAGATCTACTTCCAAACAAGTGTGTAGAGTGATTAAAAGTTACTCAATAATTCTGTAGGCAGGATTTGTGCTGATGATCACTTTAAGTAAAATGGGATCAGTCATACCGGATGGGTGTTTTTTTGTTTGTTTTTTCCAAATGCACAAACTTTAATATCCCGGGGGTTGATTTTTTTTATTAAAGATAACATATTTCAAGCTTTTCTTTTAGTCAGCTGAAGGTCACATTTCAACTCTTGAAATGTTTTAGTTTATTTTTGCTACTTTTACAATAGCTTGTATAATATATGTTGTTGTTTTATCATTGTCTCTGACCTAGACTTTCAAACTTACAAAATGAAAATCCATTATAAGCATTTTAATTTATATACAATTATATAATATACAAATAACAAATATCTTTCCCTCTGTCATTTTGGTTATATCCAACATGACCAACACAATTTTTTGTGTTCTTGTTTACCAAGGAGACAATATAGTGCAAGTGAAGCATATACTGGAAATAAGCTAATATGCAATATGTAAATAAAACAAGAAAAAGTCAAGATAAATATCACAAGTGAACCAAATATTTTATTTGTGTTATTTACAATCTGAACTTTTGTTAAATTATGAAAAAGTGAGACAATCAAATTTTCATTGAGTGTAATTAGTATACAAAAATGCAAGCAGTGGGCCTGAATTTAATGACATTTCCACCACAAAATGAATGGTGATTTGAGATGTGGTGGAAATTAAATTTATTAATGACAGTTCAGATAGAAAAAGACAGAATACTGCTGTGGTGCATGTTTATCTACCGCTGGACATTGTTAGTAAAAAAAAATTTAAATTTGAAATTTTGAAAAGTGTTATTTAAGGGAGTTTAATTTCTAGATCATAGGATCAACCATGCCCATAGTTAAAAAAAATGCACTGACGACTTTTTAAAGCAGAACTGAGAATAATCCCCTCTGCAGCAGAAAGACGATACTGGCACAGGAAGAGCAGATATGGAGGAGATGAGTTTGTTACTTAGTAGCGGTGGACACTTCTGTTGGCATAATCGCATCAGCATGCGGTTTGGGCGACAGTTCTCATTATTATTTTCCCTAATGAGCCACTTCATCCGTTTCAGACTGGACTGAAAGGATTTACTGAGTTTGTATGCAGCGTTTAATAAAAACATTTTTGGGAGTATCTTTATTATTTGAGAGGTCAGAAATATGAACTGGAAAAGCTGAGAGAATCCATGTCCAACTCTCGAGACCATTGCTCGAGCCAAATCTAAAATGCTGTTGTCCTGAATTCTGAGGTTTTATCACCTTAATCGTATTTGAAGGCAGTCTTGTCTACAAAATTTAAAGGTCAAGCTGGTTTGCTCATTCATAAAGCCCCTTGGCTCCAATGGATGAGAGATATTAGTTTTGCAATTTGGCTCCTTTTTGTGAACATAAGTTAAAAAAGGGTTTAAAAGCAGTAACCAAAGAAATATCTGTCGATATTACTATTGATCCATTAACCACAGCTTACAGACAATGTACCAGAATTGACGACAATGGAACCTCAGTCAATTGCCGGGTAATCCTAACATATCGCCAAAAAGCTTTTAGAGACTAAGACTGATATTCAGAACTGAAAGCACTGTGCAGGTTAGAGCATCAATAAGATGAGATATAAAATGTTACTCCAATGGGAATGTTTCTCCTGTTGTAATTGACATAATTTATTTGAATCAATTCATTCTTAGACTTCAATTACTTTTATGTCAGGAAGCAACTAAACCAGTCTATATCCTAATGTAAAATGTAATGTCTATTATTCGTTCAGTATTCTCTTAAAATAAAGGTTCTTCATTGGTTTTTAGGTACAGCAAATAACTCTTGACTACTTGTCAAGAACCATTCTACGCTGTTTAGGGTCCTTGAGCTGTTTCCTAGGTGGTTAAATAAAGAATAATGTCAGTCACTTCAACACTGCATCAGAAGCGGGCATATAAACTGGAGCCGAGTGCTAAATCATCAGAACTTTCCTTTTTGTCGATCCAACACTTTGTCTTTCTAATCGGCACCTGGTCAGTGAGTAGAACTTCTCTATGCATGCTCGACAGAAAAGCATATCTTTTTATTGTATTGTTTGCATTGTGGGTTTACTGTACTTTCAGTGAAAAGAAACTAAAAAAACTTTTTCTTAGCGATGTCTGAGACTTTAGGAGGGGTTGTTGTTGGCTCAAGCGGTTTAACCGTACAGTACGAATGCTGTTTATAGCCTGGGCTTAGCACTTGTTGGGATTGATTGTGTTCATTGCAAATGCATGAAACTCTCGCTTTCGTTCTGAAAGCCGAATTCGCTCTGCTCTCCTCCCGCTATGCTCCTCTGCGGCTCCCGAGGGACCATATGAGTGAGGTGCAAGAGGATGGGATATAAAGCGTGGAGATTTTAGGAGGATTTAGGACCAGCTCAAGCCTTGCATGCCTCCTCTTCTCCATATCAAGCAGCTTCACCTGTTTAGTATGGGACTGACGATATGTGCCCCACAGTTGGCAGGCGCGATAAGATTACATTCGGCAGAGATGAGGGGGATGCTATATCAATGGACGCTGGGCTTTCTTTAGTGAGATGTATATGCACTCAGGTGAGACACTTACTGTATTTTTCTCAGAGGGCAGGGAAAAAGGACAAAGTGGCCTCTGAGGCTGAATTGCTTGAGCCTTAAAAAAAGTGAGAAAAAGGTGTTCAACATGTTGGCGCACATCCCAATTATGCAGCCGGTGCTGTTCTTTTCAGAGCTACACATTATGACATGCTACTCTCCCTTTTCAGTAAGAGTTTAGATCGCTGGCGCAGCCACCTTAACAAGCACCATGTCATGAATTGGCACTTAGGCCACCAAGACATCTGCCCAGGAAACTGGCAGGTCTATGGGCGGCCTGGTGTCAATGAAATGACACCCCTGGCTAAATGGTTAGGAATTCCCATCTCACATTTTCTGCCATTGTGAGCCGTGAATGAGAGAGTGACATATCCCCTGTATTTTCACCTTGTTTTTACTGTTGTAAAAAAACACTGTTGCGAGCCGGGAACCATTTGGTGACGTGACACAGGTCACTTTGATACCTGTTTTTACTATTGTTGGTAACTTGCCAGGAGACTTCCATGTCACTAAACAAACTTAAGACCTTGGAGCATGGAGCATGAATGGTGGATAGACCCTGGTGAGTTGTTTCCTCCACAAACCCAGGACAGCGCTCTTGCTTTTCCCACCTTTGTATTACGGAAACGAGAAAACTATTCGAGTGTTGTGTTGCTGTTGGTGGTATTCCAGAAGTCTGCCATGCCCCAACAGGACTGGAGGGATGAGCTCTCCTCCATTGTGCTGGGCTCCGGTTTGTATGCCTGCAATAATGCAAGCATAAGGCAGAGTACAAAGTGTCACAAGCCAGTCAAATTGCTGTGATTGTATAGGGTTATTAGGTCACTGCCCCTAGGAGGAGCTCAGCTTCAGCTTCTGATGCAGCAACTCATTCCCTCCTCTCAAGAAATCAAGGTTACACTCATAACCGAAATATTCTTGATGCTACATTAGAGGTTCATAATATAAGTGTATTTGTTTCGGTGTTCTAAAGCACCAGTGCACAGATGTTTTTTTTTTTTATAGCACTAGAGTCTATGTGATTATTTTGTGCCCATTTTATGGTCCACTATGCAAAAAAAAAAGATGAGATCAGAAACTTAGAAAATGATGTAGGCTAAATAGAAACGTAATAGCACACCTCCCCTGAATAAGCCTGATTTGAACATTTATTTTTGTCCATAGCACAAACAGTGGGGGATGAGATGCATGCCTAAGTTTAATACTTAGGGTTTGGGGTTTATTCACAAACTTTATTTAAAATGTATTTGCTTATACCATATGTATAAGCAAAAGTCACAATGGTGCTTAGCTTAGCAAACACCACTAATTATGTATTTAATGTGTGCATGGAATTATTTGGCCAACCAACATTTTTTGAACAAAGGCAAAGACAAAAATCCTCACACAGAAGTCTACAGTTAGACAAAACAACTCCAAAAGATTTATTTGATACTCAGAGCAATTTAATACCAAAATGTTTAAATAGATGTTTATTGTTCACGGATATATTGGTTACTGTTTAGCTAAGCATCTGGTTTCCAAGTTTACATATCAAGAGTCTGAATCATCATAGTTTGTGATTCATTTAAAAAAAAAAAAAATTAACAAAACTCTTTTTGCTGGCATACAAAATCAGGACAAAACCCATTTTTGATGGGATTCATTATGAATGTTGAAGTAGTTAAATATTGTAAAATGAAAGTAAAACTAATCCACTCTGTATAGACTGCAGACTCTGTTTCCCATAGTAGTGTGCAAGACATTCATTGGACTATATGTCTAATGCATGAACATTTTATGTTCATGTCAGTTCTTCGAGGTTATTTATACTCCGGTTTGGTGCCATGAACTTATCAAGCTCTGTTTTACAACAGTATTACAGCTTACTATTTGGCCGCAGGTGGAAAGTTTACAAAAATGTGGGACTACCACACAATAAATGACTGGACAGAAGGTAACCTCAGTCCAGTTCATTATATATGATCTAGAGTATATCAAAAACAGCTGTCCTTCTTGTTGTCCTTTGATTTCCAATCACTCATTCATAAACATCAATTAAATTAAAGGTGATATGTATACAGAAGCTTTGGCCAGGAAAAGGGGAAAAACGGGTCCAAACGCACTTGGTCATCAATGAACAATGGTGTTCACAGTGCCAAAACTAGCGGGAGTGTTAAAATGCCTAGAGGGTCACTTGAAAGTAATAGAGATAGGGTGGATACCTAACATTCTTGAGCTTCCCGAAATTTTTTTTTTTTACATTGTTTACTTTTTCATAAAGCCATTCATTTCTGCAATGCTTAAACCTATTTTGTTTTATATCATGTGCAAAAAAATAAACAAAACAAAAAAAAAATTGAACATTGGTGTTTTTTTTAATTTTTTTATTGTATTGTTGTTGTCAGTTCATAAAAGCATTAAGCTAATTAAGGCCATGCCTTAGAGTGATGTAACCATGGTTAAGAGGTTTTTTGGTAAAATCACTGTAACACACTGCCTGCCGTGGCCTATTGCTTTTATAAAATGGTGGCAATATCAATATGATAAACAAAAGACATTTATTATTGGTAATGGTCAGACAATTCTTCCATCAAGTAATCAACATGATTATACAGGAAATCAACATGTTGCTTCCAAATGTTCATGTATCTTGAAATCAAACCCTTTCTGCCATCCCCATTGGACATTTTTGCATCAATTCAAACATGTTCATCTTGTCCTGTGGCACTACTACAATTTATGTGTTCTGGTCCCATGGGAACCAGCAAGTAAATTTGTTCGAAAGCAAAGCACTGAGGTTTTGGTTTCAATATAAAATTACATTTTTACATTGTCTAAGGTATGTAGCAGAATATGAAATGGATATAGACAAGCAGAGTGGCATTTTCTGATTTGTTTACTTAGTTCTGTTTGTGAAATACTCTATAATCAGGTTTTCTGTGCAGATATCTACATATTTTCTGCAATTCTCCCCTGTGTTTTCTGTGCAGTTACTTGCGAAGACTCATGCCCCATATCGACTGTGATTGGTTGCTTAAAATGTCATTGGTGTTTCCTGTTAAAATGGGTGGTTCTTGACCAATTGAAGCTGGTATAGTGCCCAATATTAGGCAGTAGCCCTAGGTCTATGCAAGACTTTGTTTAGGGTTGTGTGTTTTTTAATACAGCTCGCTTTTGGTGCCACTCTGTGGACATTTCACCTCAACAACAATTCCAGCCTTGGCCACGGGGGGCAGAGGTTTGAATTGAGTGGTTTCAACACTAGAACTTCAGACATCCTGATGCCAAATTCATCAGTGCAGGTAATCTACAGTATAATTAATACAGTTCTTCAACCTAACTGTAGGCTCTTTATAGTAATGTAGCAATTTCGGGCACATTATATAATTATATATATATATATAATTTAGTTGATGTGTGATCACACTCATATAGCAGCTATTTATATAAACTTTTCAAAAGTTGCTTATCTATTCAGAATTTGTAGTCAGTCTACCCAATTTATAAATGCCTAGATCATGGATACTGACATTAAAATTTAAATAGATCCATAAGAGAAATTTCCTTAAAAATGTGTTCCAACAATAAAAATAAATGCATGAAGATGGCTGCCTCCTGTCAAGAACTGTGAATCATTGACCACAAAACTTCCTGAGGAAGCGAGGTGAGTCCGGGTTTCGTAGGGCTGAGTGGGTTTGGGGTCCCTTTCTGACGACCACTCCATTCAGCTCTGTTTCCTCAGGAAACCATCTCGCCTCCAACGTCCCCTCAAGAGGACAAATTGTCGGTTTGTACTTTGTCCTGCAGTACTGAACTTGTACTTCTCTTTCTCTTGGAATAAATGGGGTTGCTATGTTCTCAATACGTAAAGGGTTTGTTCACCCAAAAATGAAAACTCACTAATAATTTACTCACCCTCATGACATCCCTGATGTTTATGACATTCTTTTAGGATAATATCTCAGCTCTGTAGGTCCATACAATATAAGTGAATAGTGACCAGCACTTTAAAGCCCCAAAAAGCACTTACATCATGCAAGAGGCAGCATGAACTGGATCCACTCATTGACCCGCATAAAAGAGCGACCGGAAGTAAACAATTATAGAGAAAAGGACATATAAATTGATCTGTTTCTCACCCAAAGCAATTATATTGTTTTATAAGACATATATTTAACCACTGGATGGATCATTTTACTATGACTGTCTGTGCTTTTTGTATCTGTAAAGTGCTGATCACCATCCATTTGCATTTTCTGGACCTACAGAGCTGAGATGTTCTTTTAAAATCTTTGTTTGTGTTCAGCAAAAGAAAAAAAGTCATACACATATGGGATGTCATGAGAGTGAGTAAATGATGAGAGAATTTAAATTTTTTGGGAGAACTATCCCTTTAAGCATTTTTTCCTCACAATAAGAACTTAAAGCTGAAGTGCCATGCATGATTTTCTTTCTTCCATGGGACACAAAATGAAATGTTAGGCAGACTGACAGTCTCAGTCACCATTTACAGAAGATAGAGAGTCATAGAAGAAAGAAAAAGCAAAGCAGTCAGGAGATTAAGTGCTTTGCTCATTCAGTCCTTAATTTTGATGTTGATAACAGCCCCATTCAACAATGAGCACCTCTCTTCATTTGATTCTTTTTAGATATTTTTTTAAAGCCAAGTTAGCAGTCTTCCATTTGGTTTTTTATTAAAGTCATAAAGGCTTGAAAAAACATAAGGGTGACTAAATTATGGCTTTTTAAAGTTTTCGTAATTTAGAATTTTTTCTTTTTAAAGACCATTTGTTTATAACCTACTTTTCAAGATCCCAACATGACCTGATTTAAATGTGTAGCCTAAACAATTAGAGCCGTAGACAATTTGTGAGCTGAAATAAAATACCTGAATGTACTACAGAAGCTGTCATATTTTTGGAAATCTAACTTTAGCTTCATATCTCAATTGATAATCCTCAGCTGAGATCTACCCAGTTGCATATCAACACCTTAGAACAATCCAGGCTAAGGCGAGGTAAAGGCGCTGTAATTAATAGGATACATCTGGTCATGATGACGCAAAGGCCAGCTGAGGTACTCTGGCAGAGTCTGACTCACCCCTCATATGAAACAACAAACAGGCTCAAACAAAACAAACTGGCTCACTAGTATGGAAAGTATATATTTATATGTATAAATGTGTGTGTGTCTTGAAATAGTGTGAATCTTAAATATTTCATATATGTTTCATTGTTTAACATTTTCCAAAATCCTCAAACATTCTGTTTACTTTCAGGTTTAAATTAGATTTTGAATCACAATTATTATAAGTGTAGTCTTAGACTTCAGGACCCCACTGTATTTACTGTGGCCCAGGCCTACAATCTTACCATATATTTTGATGGAATTTGAATAGAAAATCACTATGATGTCACATGCCGGGGATGTGCAATGCAGTAGGGGGGTGAGAGACGGGAAAGCAGCTGCAGAGACAGAAAGGTCTTAATCTATGCAGCAGCAAGGCAGTCAATTTACAGGGTGGACTCTTGACCTTCAGTCACTGGCCTCTCTCAGTGTAGGCTGATTCTGCAGCAGTTGAGCACCATGCGTAATATAGTTGCTATTCCAGTAAACAGCTGTCTTTAAATGAGATCCATATGTGGCAAGTTCTGTCTACAACTTTTTCATTAGACTGTTAGCAGGAAATAAATAAAATGGCACATTTGTAAATTCTGTGAAACTTTTAATTCCATATGATACAATCAGATTGAAACTCACAAGATTGCTCACAACGTTTGTCACTCATTTAATAATGAATTTTTACATATCTCATTTTAGAATATATGATGTTTTGTAAAGTAGGCTAATTTAGATTGTTTACAGGGATTTTACAGGTAAATGATTCTTGCACTGCAAAAACAACAAAAAACAATCAGTATTTTTGTCTGTTTTTCATAAAAAAATGTAAACATCCTCTAATCAAGATACATTTTGCAACGCAAAATTGCATACTGTATTAAAGACTTTTCTTACCCTATTAGCAAACTTCTCGGTTACCATCGAACCTTCGTTCCCCGATGGAGGGAATGAGACGTTGTGTCAATGTAGTGACACTAGGGGTCGCTCTTGGGAGCCCGATCCACCTTCAGATCTTTGAGAAATTGGCGAGTTGAATTTGCATGCCACTCCCCCTGACATACGGGTATAAAAGGGAGATCGTAATGCGGATTCATTCAGGTTTTGCACTGAGAAGCCGAGACAAGGTCCCGGACATTACAGCGGTGAAGTTCAGCCAGTGGCAAGAGGGACATAACATCTCGTTCCCTCCATCAGGGAACAGAGGTTACGACAGTAACCGAGACGTTCCCCTTCTGTCACTCACTCACTCGATGTTGTGTTGATGTAGTGACACTAGGGGTCCCAATATGGAACGCCACAAAGGCTGAAGTGGACACGTGAACTGCTGATGCAGGTGTAGGCAAGCTACTACGAGCGTAAGAACAGATGCATTCAGGCTGCACAGAGCCTCCCCAGATGCCCCAAATGTCGGTTGCTTCCCCAGAGCCCTGAGGTGGGAGAAGGAGACGTGTCCAGTATGGGAGCAGGCTGTGGATTGTGGATGGCGAAAGTGGCGGATATGTCATATGGGCCCACCGGGCCACACATGGGAGAGGTATGGTGGTAGGTCCGACCCTTCATGGGGGAGGAGTTTTACAAGCACAGCAGCTGGGCAGAGGAGACTCTGCCAAGGGAGGCCCCTAGGGTCTACCGAAACAGAGAAGGGAGACCGTATCGTGGAAAATACACACAGGAGGCCCCTAGGGTAGCCAATACCTGTGGAGCACTTACCCCAGTACAGGGCCTGTTAGCACACGTACTGGGTCTGACTATGGATTCCTCAGCTGAATTTGTGAGTCAGAGGGCTAGGAGGAAGAGCATCCAGGGTTCACAAGTCAGGAACACGCATGGGAGAAAGAGCGCATGGCTTCACCTAACTAAGAGGGGAAAAGCACTATGCACAAGCGATACACCTGGCCAGCTGTCTGTGTAATGAAACTTACCTGAAACTTACCTGCTCGAAACTGAAAGAACACGGGATGAGACCGACTCAACTCGTAGATTGTAGAATCTCGTGAAAATATTGTGTGCTGCCCAGCCTGCTGCCCTACAGATGTCTGCTAGAGAGGTGTCATTGGCCAATGCCCACAAGGATGCCACACTGTAGTGTGCTCGAACCCGCAAGGGGCGGGCACATACTGGAGTGCTATGGCATCCACGATCCAGTGGGCAAGCCTTTGTTTATAGACAGCGTTCCCTTTCCACTGTCTGCCAAAGCAGACAAAGAGCTGCTAAGAGCGTCTAAATCTCTGCATGCGGTCCAAGTAGATGCGCAAAGCACGTACCAGACACAGCAACAATAAGGCTGGGTCTGCCTCCTTCGGGGAAAGCGCTTGAAGGTTCACCACCTGATACCTAAAAGGGGTTGTGGTAACCTTGGGCACATAGCCCGGTCGGGGTCTCAGGATCACGTGAGAGTTACCCGGACCGAACTCTAGGCACTCTTTGCTGATAGACTTGTTAGGTCCACTGCGTCCCATCCAAGGACCAGACAAGGAGATTCCAGAGGTCTGGGCGTGGGTGCCAGAGAGTGCCCAGTCCCTGAGAAAGAAGGTCCTTCCTTAAGGGAATTCGCCAGGGAGGAACTGTCGCGAGGAGTGTGAGGTCCGGGAACCAGGTCTGAGTGGGCCAGTATGGAGCAACGGGGGTTACCTGCTCATCGTCCTCCCTGACTTTGCACAGGAACTGTGCAAGAAGGCTCACTGGGGGGGAACACATACTTGCGTAGCCCTCGGGGCCAGCTGTGTGCCTGCACGTCTGTACTGAAGGGAGCTCCCGTCAGGGCATACCAGAGTGGGCAATGGCAGGATTCCAGGGAGGCAAACAGGTCTACCTGTGCCTGGCCGAATCGACTCCAAATCAGCTGGACCGCCTGAGGGTGGAGTCTGAAGGAGTGGTCTGTTCATCAGCTCTGGTGTTTCCGCAGGTATCTCTATCATCAGGTTGCCCATCTCGGTGTGCTTAGGAGCCCTCATGAGGGTCTTCACAGTCGGCCGAGAAGCGGGGGGCGTCCCTCCCCTGCGGGGGGCTCTACACCAGGGCCGGGAGCTGGGCTCGGGCTGAGGCGGGGCCGTTTGGGTTGGGGTAACCGCAGGTGGACGCCCTCGATGAACAGACGGGGTCTGCACTCTTGAGCTGCGCTGGGGTGTGCTGGGGTGATGTGCTGGATCACCTCTGTCTACTGTTTCACCGCTGAGAATCCAGTTAACGCTGCTTCTTGCGTGTGACTTAAGTGCTTTTTGGGGCTTTAATGTTTTGGTCACCATTCACTTGTATTGTGTGGACCTACAGATCAGATATATTCTTCTAAAAATCTCTGTTTTTGTTTTGCAGAAGAAATAAAGTCATCCACATCTGGGATGCATGCGGGTGAGTAAATGATGAGAGAGTTTTCATTTTTGGGTGAACTATCACTTTAAATATGTAAGGCAGCAATTAAAAATAATTACATTTTAGTGGGTTAAATGTTTTATATGTAAATGTTGAAACCTTACAGGGTTGGTATGAGGTATTTGAGGTATCACTCTATAGCACAAAATGTTTTGTGCAGAACAATAAGAAGTATACGCAATAGTAATTGTGATGATTGCCTTAGCAAGTGGCACTAATAAAGAAATAATGTAGTCTGCAAAGAACACACAGTTCAGCTTGCCCTTAGGTTCAGAGTTGAAGTGTAGAGCCCAAATCAACTCAAGCACTTTTATAGCTGTGAAACCCCATCGCCTAAGGCTAGAATCTCCTCACTCAGACAGAGCAGACAAACACATGCTACATGCCCCTGCAAGACTTAAAAATGGGTGTCAAAGATAAAACAAAAAATAGGGTAGAAACACCCAGTTAATTCACTAGCACCTCAGGTGGTGTTTTAGTCACACCCTCTGTATAAACAATATCATACATCAGTTTCTGGTGATGAATGAACTTTGCTTTCTAAAGACCTGTCACAAAAGTATCCCTTTTGATAGCATTTGATTGAGTAATATGACGAACGAACATCTGTAAATGGATAATTTCATAGTATTATCGCTTGTTTTTGAGTCAGTCAGCACCATTGGCTTTAGTCTTTTCTGTTTGTGAAGGTGATTAGAGTAGACTTAGACATGGGCCCTATTTCAAGAGCACTAAGTCTTAAGCGCTGCACTATGCGATATGTTATATGCATCAGTGCGCATGGCCGTGAAGTTTTGACATTTATGTGCAAGCATTTGCACATAAGTCTAGGCGCAAGTGGGTTGGCGAAATTATGTGCACAATGTACTAATGGAGTGGGTCAAGTGCAATTTAATTAGGAGGTTCCTCTCCGGTTATTGCACCTTCTGCATCCTATTATTTATTCCATTCCCTGTCAAGTAACGTCAATTCTGCAAGCAACATCGATTTAAATGAATCCTAAGAATGTGGTAGTGTAAATGAAATCTGGAACATTTGTGTCTTACATTATATTTTGTTCTGTCAGTCGATTAAAATTTTGAATCACGATTAATCGCATATTTTTTTTGTAGTTAATCACGATTAATCACAGATTTTAACATTGTGGAAATTTGACACTATATATATATATATATATATATATATATATATATATATATATATATATGTATGTATTTTTTAATTTTAGAAAGAAAACAAAACAATATATAGCAATATGCTTTATTAACATTTTCCAAACAAAGCCTTCCACAATATTAAGATAGAAATGCACTAAATTATCACTAATTCAAGTAACATTAAACGATTCCGAAAGTATAAGTGGGAGTTGACTAATTGAAAGAATAGTCTCCCCACATTGGTTGCATATTCATTGCAATTGGCATTAAATCTGTTAAACTTAAATTCCACAAAATATTAATCTGCCAGTAGACTGAGGTTGTCCTCAGTAGTATCCTAAAGCAATCGTGAAGCTGTGTTCATGATTCATGTCAGAGCGTCAGCATCGAGCAAAGCTTTGAACTCATCGTGAAAAGCGCATATAAACAAAGACGTCTCATTCTACATTTTGGTGATAGATAAGATTTGGTGTGCTTCTGTGTTACATAACCCTCTGGGGTCTGAGGGTATTTTGGGCCCTGGAGAAGTTTTGACATGCCTTGACATTTGTGCTTTTTTCAGTTGCTTAAAAACATATTAATGGCTAAAGTCTAATAAAACTGTATTCAGCACAAACAGGGCTACAATAATATGTGAGCAACATGTGTGTGCATGTTTGTATTTTTGAGAAAATAACGTTTATGAATGGTTTTTGAAAAAACTAACATTTTAAGTCACTGAAATAAGGCCATATAACACATACTAAACATTTGTAAGACTTTTGAGAACTTGATCTTGTAGCCTAGAGTTTTTGCTACAAAATTATGTGAAAACCATCCTGATCACTCATTCATACAAAACAACATAGTAATTTAACTTTTGTAAGACAATTTTAGTGTTGAAAGGTAATCTGCGAGGAGGCGTGAATGATCATGAATATGGATTGCAATTCACACCTGAGAGAAAAAAGACCCCTCTCCTCGGCCAATCAATGAGGAATGTGACAGAAAGAGAATGAATGTGAGGAGACTTAATGATCCAAATCAAGTTTTAAGTTAAAAGAAGTAATCTGACTATATATTTTCTTTACATAAAGACTTTACTTAAATTTAGACCTACACTACCGTTAAAAGAAGTCTCCTCTACTCACCAAGACTGGATTTATTTGATCCAAAATACAGAAACAACATTGATATTCTGAACTCTTTTTACAATTTAAAAGAACAGTTTTCCGTATATATTGTAAAATATATTACCAGCGCGCTCTGCTGGTGGGTGGGATCACATTACAGATTATTAGATAGACCAGTAAAAACTGTACATCGCTTTGTTTCAAACAGATTGCATTGCAGGAGAATATTTGTTTTAAATTTGAATTGGTTTATTAAAAAGTAGACATTTAAAGATTTCTTTAGACATATGTTTCATGTTTGTGTGATAAGTATTTGCGGAGTTTCGGTTAATTTTTGTGACGTGTTTCTGAAATATGCTTGTGAACACAGAGACTGCTGACAGCTCACCCTTTTTATTTTCTTTATTTTACAAAAGCACAATGTTTCAATGTTATTATGAGTGTACACAAATAAAAGTAGACCCTTTATAGTCTCTAAGGATGTCTTACACTTATCTGTATACCCAAAAACGACAGAGTATTTTTAGTTGTTTCTGCTGTAATGACGAAAATATCCAGCAGGACGCACCGGCGCATCCGTTGACCCCAGAGAGTTAAAATACGTCTTACATAGGCTAAACAATATTTTATTTCTATCACAAGTCCCATCTGGGCTTGTTTTGTACATCAAAGTTTTAAGAGCTTCTTTCTCCATCATTTTATCTCTGACAGGGAGGTACTGTCAGAGATTATTTTATTTACTGTGATAACAACCTCTGCGGCTCTATCATAAGAGAGAGCGTAAGAGTCAACTAGCATTTTACGACCACCTATAGAAGGTCTATAGGACCGCCACGCTATGCTGTTTCTGGAGAAATTGGAACGCCCAACCAAGAAGCTCTAGCACCCAATGGTCAATGGATGTAGAAAGGAATGGATGTCCCGGTTTACAGGTAAAAGAGCCAATCACCTTTTATATACAGACATCACCAGTCAATCAACTTGCTAATGCTCATGAACATTAGCTATACAAGCCAAGAAAATTGTTTTAGCGTAAAATTAGGTAAAGAAGCCAATAGTTTCCAATATTATACAGTTTTGCTGATTTGAAATATGTTCTTTGATCTTAATCTTGCCCAACTGTTTTTTTTATTTTGGTGTTCCCTGTTTCAAGTAGATGGGAGCTGAACTGGCATGACTGGAAATGGTCTCCTGAGAGCGTTCCAAAGATGGCCGACATTGACTGACTTGCTAGAAAGACTTTGGTAGAAGGGCTCAGGGGCTGACTGTTTGTGGCGTGTGCGCCAATGTAATGACTCCGGGCGGACACATTACAAAGTTTATGCCCTTCACACCAGTGTTTATGCTGTATTAATGGTAAATGCATTAATCACGATTAAACAAAACTCATACATTAAACTTCGTATATAATCACACGAATTAACGCATTAATTCTGACAGCTATAATTATTTAGCATTAATCCAACATTGTTTTAATGTTTCGTTAACCGAGAGTAGACCTTGGGTTGTCATTTAAGCAATTCATCAAATGTGCACACACTACAAGGACTTTCATTGAGATCCAGCATAAGCTTTTGATTGTTAAGACTGCATGTATTTAACCTCACAGCCCATGATTTCTGCTCTCATACTTGGGATAAGAAACTTTGAGTACAAAGATCCAATGATTCAGCATTGTTTTTTTATCAACACTCTCTAACCAAACAGTGAAACATCCTTCCCAGAGGATGTTTATTGCTCAGAGGAAACTTTTGTGCTTATGTAAATCTGAGCACAGTTTGTGACTTTGTTAACATAAACTTCTTAAACTCTAGAGGAGACACATGCAAGATTACTGGGGTCTTTCCCACAGGGGAAAAATATCAGAAACATGAGT
Organism: Moxostoma hubbsi; assembly: GCA_032164185.1. Classification (NCBI taxonomy): domain Eukaryota; kingdom Metazoa; phylum Chordata; class Actinopteri; order Cypriniformes; family Catostomidae; genus Moxostoma; species Moxostoma hubbsi. Next base: position 11,801,401 of record JAVLUX010000033.1, read on the forward strand.
GCTCATCAAATGCTCTTCATTTAATGTAATCTTATTGTTGTCTAGATCTCATTTATGATTTGTCTTTCATATGGGTTGATTTGTGCTACAGGAGTGATTATTTGAAGAAAAAAATGGAGTAAAATGGAGAGCAAAATCTCTGCTGGCTTTGCTCACTGATAATTTAGTTAATGGCCTGCTTGTCAAACTAAAGGCTAATACAGTGAATGTGATGAGGTAATAGATGAACTTGTGAAGATATGACACATTGATGAATGCTGGGAAAAGAGAGTAGACAGCATTCCTCTATCTCCCACACTTTCTGACCCCTCAGTGAAGCTGACACTGCCAGTAGCCGATAAACTCAAAACCAAATTTCTTCATGAACCACAGATAAAACTTAGATTAGTCTAGCTAGGTAGTAGATTTTCATGTTTTTGGTAGAACATTTTATCAGTATTGTGAATTAGGGCCGCTGATGTTTAATAATAGAAACATAGTTGTAAATGCACAATGCACTTGATAAAGGGAGTTAAACAGGAAATTCCTGGTTGTTTTTTATCTGGGAGGACTCGTGAGGACTCATGTCCACAGTGTCTATTACTCTTGACACAATCCAGGCTGGAGGCCCACTGAAGCTGGGTTGGGGTAGATGACCTGGACACAGGACCAACCGGAACCAACAGGACCGATAACAAACAGGGACAGGACGCAAGACCAAAATAGACACGAAACAAGACAAACTGGCAATGGACAGCACACACGAGGAGGCAAAAATGGAGAGCAATCAAACAGGTTAAAGAGGGGACAGGTGAGGTAAATTAACTAATAATAGGCAAACAAGGAGACAGGGTGTAAGCACGACAGAGACACTAGGCAAAACAAAGCCACGCACTCTAACAAAACACAACCAAGACAACAAGCGCTCATGCCAACCGACAGACAAGACGAGAGAAGGCACGGTAATGGCAACAAAGCAATGCCGTGCATTCTCAAACTAGACACATCCTGAGCGTACATCACGAAACAAACACCATGCGTTGCACGCAACAGGCGGCAACCTGAGACAAGACAAATAAACCCGACATCTCAGACCGAAGTGACAGAACCTCAGCACAACA